>PVIJ01002793.1:0-150594 GCA_004024925.1 Scalopus aquaticus
GAAAGACACATCCCTCAAAGCGAAGGAAGTGAAAGACAAGATAAACAGATGGGATTACATCAAAATAAAAAGCTTCTGTACAGCAAAAGAGACATTAACCAAAACTAACAGACACCCTACCAACTGGGAAAAGATCTTTGCACACAATACATCTGATAAAGGACTGATAACAAAAATTTACAAGGAACTCACACAACTCGACAAAAACAAAGCCAATAACCCAATCAAAAAATGGGCAAAAGGATCTTTTTAAACTTTGAAATGAATCACCTAACTCTTGCTTTCTGTTCAGAGGTTCCAAATACTCCATGACCAAATTTAAGCTCCTTAGTATCACATGTAAGATCTCTTATAATTTAGGGTCTTTTTATTTTGTTTTGGTTTTATTATCTTTATCTCCTAATCTACTCCGATCTTGAAAACTACTGGTATCTTAAAAATACCATGTTGGGACATCTCTCAATGTTTTTATGTGCTCCTCCCTTGGCCTAGAATATTTCCCACTTTATCTAATGGGATGACTGCTAGTCATCCTTCAAGTCTGTTAGTTTCTTTAGGGAAGACTTACTTAATTTCTTCTCTCCCAACTTCTTTACCTTTGCCCTACGCACCTACTCATCATTTCCTGTGGAGGGATCTGTTCAGTAGTGTAGCTCCTAGCCACATGTGGCTGTTTAAATGTAAATTAATTACAATTAATAAAATAAAGAATTCAGTTCCTCACATGTAGTAGCATATTTCAAGCATTTAGTCACATGTGGTTAGGGGCTTCTGTATTGGATAGCACAGATGAAGAACTTTACTGTCACAGAAAAGTCTATTAAACAATTCACCATGAGGTACCTTTCCTTAATACGAAATTGTTGCCCTTATTATGCTATTTATTTTCCTATCTGCTTCCCTATTAGGCTGTGAAAGCTTGAAGGGCAGAAATATATCTTCCTTATTCCTATATATTTAGTTTTGAGTTTAGAGTTAAGCATTTTATACATGTTCAACAGGAGTTAGAGATGAATCAATTCAATGAATTTTAGGAGAGTTGATTCTTTTTTTTAGTAATATATATTTTTATTGTTATTTATATCATTTACATTTTGTATTCCCCTTGGGTAACCCACCACCAATTCACCCGTGATCTATCTCCGTGGTCCCTTGTGTCCTTTTCTACTCCATTTTGTGCCCTTATCTTCCCCCTCCCCCCACCTCCCCAAGTGTCTCAGGAGAGTTGATTCTATTGAAACTTCTCACATGGAAGCTTGAGAGAAAGAGTTACATATGTATGTTAAGTACACATATATGGATATACATAAGTTATTTACATAAGGGTCATATATATATACATTTGTATATGTATGTATATATGTATTTTCTAAATCTAAACCTGTTTACACTTACTGAAAGAGAAATACAATGAATATCTATCTATATAGGCTTACTCTTGAGGCATTAACAGTAAATATTTTACCAGTTATTTTCTTTCTCTCATTTTCTTTCTGTCTCTCTGTGGGGTGTGTATGTGTTTGTTGTGAATGAAATTTTATATACACATATAAAATTTTTCTGCATATCCTAAATATTTCAGTTACATTCTAGTAATAAGCATTTACTTCACCTATTTTTTTTATGTGTGTGTGTGTGTATAATTTATACACACTCATTATAAATCACTTATGTCCTAAGAATAAGCATATACTCCACATAACAATCATGCCACTCACATGTAAGAGAATTAGTATTAATATTTAAACTTCTCCAGTTTGCCCCCAAATAGCTTCTATAGCTGTATTTGATCCAGAATCCAGTCAAGATTCATATATATATTTTCTAATGTCACTTTTGTCTTTTAATCTGGAAAATATTCTCTTTTTTTAATTGTTTTTTTCGACATAGACTTTTTACAGAGTTGAGGCCAGTACTCTCTCTCTCATCTCCACTTCCTCCCATTATATTGATATATAACTGACATACAACACTGTGTAAGTTTAAGGTGTACAGCATAAGGATTTACATGTATTTTGAAATGGTTAATGATCTTATAGAATGTATAATATTCTGAATTTGTGATTACTTCTTTAAGATCAAATTTAAGTTAAATTTTGTTATGATGCCTACATAAATAATTAGGTGAAGCAATTATTGTACCATATTAGAAGGCACATAATTTCAAACCATTCCATTAAAGGTGATTTTAAATTTGATATTCTAGGGCGGTGACTACCACATCTTTCTCTTAGTTCTTTTGTAATCAATACATAATCTTTTGGGTCAGATCATGTGATCATGTGAACATCTTGTTCCTGAACAATCTTTTACTCAACATTTTATTGTACCTCTCCCTGAATCATTAATACTTGGATGTTTACTAAATTGTGATTTTATAATTTTAACATTCCATCTACATGTATTTCCTCACATATTTCTGTAAAGCACCTTCTTCCCACTTTGTCCTTTTCTGCTTTTCCACTCTCTTCCTTTTTCCCAACTTTTTTGAATATCATCATGGACTCACATATTTTTAAAATGTCACTATTTAAACTGTTATAATAAATTATCATTATTTTTGATGCTTAAACTATCCCATATTTGGCTGGTGGAGACCTTTCAAATTGGCTGTGTGAAAGGAAAACAACAACAAAAAAACAAACTAGCTGTGTGTCCTTCTGTGTAACTTCAGTTGCTCTGGTGTTGTCTTGCTTTCTGAGGTAACTAGGTATCCCAGATATGCCTTGTACTTTCCCTGCCTTTAGCATGTGCTTAACTGCTTCTATAAGAAGCCCCTGATCCTTTTAGTGGAGAATGATATTTGGAAGCCAAGATAAGGTTGCAAGACATGATCACTGCTGCTGAGGTGTTACTGCCCATGGAGCCTTTCCATGGAGAGACTAGGAAGTTGTTTTTTTTTAAAAGCTACTAGTTTATACAGTTCCTTCAGTCACATTACAGTGTCACTGAGACCTCATTTATGCCCATTTTATATTTCTATCTCTCTTCTCCCAGAGTGAAAACCTTGCTTTCTAACACGTTTTTATTAGTCATTTGCTCTATTCTTCAACATCTTTCAATTGGTATTACAATACCATTATCATACCACTAGTAAGTCTGCTAAGTAAACGTTAGAATTTCCTTGCTACTTTTTTGTCCTTCAAATGAATTTCACTAAGGATATATACTCTGTGTACTGTGCTTGAAAGTTACTTGAATTCTTTCTCTTTTACACACAAGATGATTTGTTTCTGTTTATTCAGTTTGAACATTTGTTTTTTCATCTTTTTTGAAGACTAATTTCAATTTCTATCCCACCTACCCCATTCCTACCATCCTTTATTTTTTTTCAAAGAGAACATTTTTTTGTTATTGTTATTCATATCTGTTACATTATTGTGTGTTCCCCATAGGTTACCCACCACCTGTTCACCCGTGAAGCCATCACCATAGTCCCCCGTGCTCCCCTCTTCCTCCCTCTTGAGCCCTTACCCTCCCCTCCTTCCCTGCTGAATGTCGCATTCTTATTTGGCTCCCCTATATTCCTGTTATAAGTGAAACCATTTGATACTTTTCTTTCTTTCTGGCTTATTTCACTGATCATGATCCCTTCTAGTTCCATCCATGTTGCTGCGAATTGCATGTGTTTGTCTTTTTTGAATGCTGAATAGTATTCCATTGTGTATATGTACCACAGCTTCTTGATCCAGTTATCTATTTTTGGGCATCTGGGTTGTTTCCATACCTTAGCTATTGTAAACAGTGCTGCAATAAACATGCAGGTGGATGTATCCTTTTGGACCATTCCCACCATCTTTTATAGGGACAACAATAAAACTTAATATATGTGTGACTTCCAAGGCATGTAAATGTTATCTATAGAATTAAATTAGAAAAGATAATAATGATTATCGTTAATGATGCTTTTTGCCTTATTTGCCTGAGATTACTATTTCTACACAGCTATCTTTTGCTTGGCTTTTACTTTGCCTGATTGTCTTTTTTTCCCTTTTTTTCTTACATTGCTGCTCATTTTTGTACAATATTTGATTTCTCCCCTTAGGTGTAAGTCTCCCATTACCACCTCACCTGTAAACCATCACCATAGTCCCTTGTGCTTTCCCACCCCCGTTTTGCCACTACACCCCCCGCCCCACTGCATGTTTCAGATCTATAACACTGGTCAACAGATTTTTACAAAAGTCATGTTACTAAAATAAAACTAGTCATTTCCTATCAATTTGTATGTGCTCAACACAAATATGACAGTCAAATTCTAATTTTGGCTCTAGTTTTTTTGGAATCTGCAATAAATTGATGTTTACATCACAAAATGCCTGCCAATAGTAATAGACCTATGGTTAATACCTGTAAAAAGTTCAAGTCATAGACTATTTCTTAGATTTCTTTGCTTGTCTCTTCTACAGCTGTTTAGGAATAGAATAGATGGAAGATAGTTTCCATTGTGCAAAAGCACAGCCTTAAGACTCAATTTCAAAGAGTCTAGAAATAGTTTCTATTCTTGTGGGTCATGAGTGATTTCTAAGGCATTAATGAGGCCCTCAGTATCAGAACAGAATACCAGAGGACTTTCCTTTCTGAAGAAAGGCTCCACCTGCTGGTGGCACTTTTGATAGAAAGTCATTGTGACATATTCTTCTAGAAGATTCCACCGTTGGAGTCTTGATCCTAGAAATTCTGCCTTGTTCTTGGATAAGTCCAAATCACAAACCAGGTCATTTAGTTCTTCCTGTGTTAGTCTGTGTGGGGTTGATGATGCACCACAGTGAAAATCTGGATCACTGCATGCTGATGGAACAGGAGAAGAACAGGTCAGCTCACCCTTGTCCTCATCAGATGAATCAAGAGAATATTCTGCTGGACGTTCTGGTATAGGAAGTCCCTCACCATGTGGAACTGGTCTCAATGCAGATGGAATGTTTGGGTAGACTATTCTCGACTTCTTTGGCTTCGTTATTCTGCTGGAAAGAGGAGGAACCAGCAGAAATAACAGTCTTTTATGTGGTTGCTTGGCTCTCTCCACACCGTGGGGACTGCAAATGGCATTGATGGTCTTTTGCCATTTAACCACTGTGAAAGCTGTGTTGTCCATGTAGCACAGCATCTCTGCGGGGCCTAAGGCTTGTCTTGGTCACCAAATTTTGCATCCCAAGTAGAGATGATAAGCCTTCTTCACTTGAGAAGTGATACTTTTCTTCTGGTTGGCAAATGTCACTTCCCCACAAATAGAGCAGAAATTGTCCACTCTGTAACGCACTTTCGAGGCATTACTGTTCTCTATTGTGCCTAAATGGATAAAATAGTAACAGTTCTATGGAACAGTAGCTTAAACTGTCTTGCACAAAGTCTGAAATAGTTCCAATGCTCAACCTTTCCAACAGGGCTTTATATAGTGCACTGCTGACATCAGCTTACTTTAACAGCTGCCTGGCAATAGTATTGCATTGCATCAGAAAATGATGCAATCAACTCTGGATGATGTGTGCATGATGGTATTATGCAATGCAATGCAATATTACATCATTCTAGGCTGATTTAGGATGTTGGTGCAGTCCTACTGGATAAATTTACACAGTGAAACATATAAAATGAATTATATGAAGTATCTTCAAAATGAGAGCTAATAAAAAATTTTCAGGGTTATATTCATATTCAGCACACCAAGAGAGTATAGATTAGGGCCTTTTTATATCAGTAACGATCTCACTGTTGACCAGTGTAATTTGCCTGCTAGTTTTGTCTAATTTTTTTCTCTGACCCTTTGTTTGGCTTCCCTATATTTCTCCTATAAGTGAAACCATCCAGTATTTTTCTTTTTCCTTCTGGCTTATTTCAGTGAGCATAGGCCTGATTGTCTTATTTATCCTTTTAACTTCAATCTACATGTGGTAATGTTTTAGCTGGTATCTTACTTATCCAGTCCAATTTGAGAATCTCATTTTGCCTAGGCAACTTTGTGATTACTGATACTGATACATTTGAATTGTTTTATGCTTAGGGTTTTTTGTTTGTTTGTTTGTTTCTTTCCCACCCTCACCCCAACCCTGCTTTTTTGGGCTTCCATTATATTGATTATTTTTTCCCCTAATTATTCGGAAGTGATACATTCTGTATCCTCTTCTAATGACCATTTTTCCTTTTCAAACCCATATTTCCTTTTCTAATAAACTCCCCAAACAGGTTTGTTGAAACCTGTACTTTCACATTTAAAATTTTAAAACAGAAATAAAGGACTACATGCTATTTTTTTTCCTGATTTTACAAGCTTAGCCTGTGATATAAGCTTAGCCTGTGATAATGTGTGACAAAAAGTTGACAGAACTAGATTCAAATCACCTCTTTTCAGTTTGCTATGTCTACCCCTCCCCTCTCAAGTATTGAAGCACTAATGTGAGGACAAGAATATTATTTTGATCACTGCTCTACCCATTATGCTTAGAAAATTGTCTATGCATTAGTTAGCACCCAGTAGGTATTAGTTGAGTAAGTAACGTAGAAATACTTTGTCTGGAGAAGAACAAATGGGGTGACAGTAAATGGAGGGGCAGGTGATATTATGGGACCTTTTGATTTGAAGGATTTACATGTTGAACAGTAATTCTGCTGGTGTAGGGCACTAGGCATTGAAGTGGGCACTACTACAGGGAATGAGCTATCACTATCAGGATTGTGTGAAGCAGTGAGTGGTTTCATTATTGACAGGACCCAGTCATTCAGGAGCTTTGTTAAAGATAATCTGGAAGGAATTAAATTGTCCTTAATTGTGCTGAGGTTATATGCTAAATAGATGGGCTATATTGTTATCCTTAATGTGTAGCCAGATTTAGGCACATAGGTAAGTTTTAGTATTCATTTTATACTTGCTGGATGGTCTAATCTTACTAGTAAAGTCATCAACAGCACAGCACTCTGAGTAGCTACAAACAGCAATCACTCTGTGCTTCTATAAACTTCCCAATATCTTACTGTTTTCAGTTTGTGCAAATAAGAAAGGCACTAAGTAGGTAGATCAGCTGCACGATTCACATATTTGTTTTCAATAGCAAACAAACAGTGAAAGGCAGCTTGCATATTTTCTCTGCTTTTGTTCTGAGTGTTTTTCATTTTATTAGAATTACCTTAGACAATCTGATTTAGATATTTACTGGGGGGCCTCCCAGGTGGCACAGGGGTTAAGTCTCAGCACTATTAAGCTATCACCAGCTACTGCGGCATGAGTTAGATCCCTGGCCAGGGAGCTGACCCAAATATTGCACAGCAGACCTCTCCTCTCTTGCCCGATGTTCCCCTCAGCAGTGTATTTCAGTCGATCTGTCTATTGTGCTCCCCACTCTCTGGTGAATTCTCTCACCTCCCCCGCTCCCTGCACCTCTGGCCTACATCCCAGTTCTTGTATGCATAAATAAATAAAATAAATCTTAAAAAAATAGATATTCACTGGAAATGATATACAAATCAGGACAATGAAACTGTAGCCTTATTAATACTTGAAACTTTCAATTAGGTTGAAGGCAGCTTATAATAAAAATCTCTTTTCTCTCTCTCAGGGCTGCTGCTCAAAGTAAATTAAGTCACTACACAGATGCAATAAAGGATTGTGAAAAAGCAATAGCAATTGATTCAAAGTACAGCAAGGCCTATGGGCGAATGGGGTAAGTTCTGGGAGAATGTGCAAAGTAGTATCAGATATGCTATTTTTAATGGTGGTTTTGAATTTCCTGCTTAAGATTGCATCCTCTTAACTAATAAGATAAATATGACATTAAAGGAGGAAATAATTGCAGTGTTTGACTCAGGAGAGAGATGATTCGTTGTATAATGAATGGTTGGTTGTTGGAGAAAATCATAGATGTGTACCTTGTAGACTCACTTTATGTTCAAGATGACAAATTTGAAATGAGCACTCAATATTGTGGCAGACAATCCTACTTCTAGATTCATGTTACCACTCTCTGAGGGGACTATTTTATATTCATTTTTCTCTCTTCAAATTTCTACCATAGCCTCCATAGTGATACTGCCTTGCACTTACACTATTTTGATGCATTTAGAAGTAACTCATCTTCCTATTTCCAGATCCACCAGTCTATCTGAATTTGTATCTATACAGACTACCTTCATCCTTTCAAAATGGAGAGTTTTTGTCTAAGGCCATCACCTCTGCTCATGCTTTAGATCCCATTCCTTTGTATCTTCTCTGGACTACACCCTTGCAGTTATCCTCTTCCTCTTCCCAACATTAGTTTTCCTACTTCTACAATGATAATGATTGCCTGTGAAATAAAAAGCCTCCATTGCAGCTATCCTTTCACCCAGCACCATCTCATTTCTCAGTTCCTCCTCCTCTGCCAAGCCCCCTTATAGTGTCTTTCATTTTCATTATCTTCATTATCTCACATTATTTTCATTATTATTATATTCATTATTTTCATTATCTCACATTTTCTCAGGGCTTTTGTATCCCTGTACTGAGAGCTCTATTTGTGACTACCAATTGTTTATATTTGCCAAAGCAAATAATGATAATGTTCAGTTCAAATAAAAATGTTCAAACCTATAGTCTCACCCAACCCCATCTTTGATATTTACTATGATAAACTTATTTTTGAACTATTTCATTCTCTAGGTTTCTGTTACACCACACTTTCTGGCTTTCCTTCTACTATGCTGTTTGCTCTTTCCCAGTCTCACTTTACTGGATGTACCTCTATACAATGGTTGCTTCAAGGCTCTATCCTGTGTTGCTGCTATTTCTGTACATTCCCTTTTCTGATTTCATCATGCCCCATAATTTTAAATTCCACATACGGCTGAGTCTGTTTATTCATGGGTTCTATATTTAAGAATATGTTAACTAAAGTTTTTTGTTACCCCCAAATCAATACTGTGCTTTTGTGGTCAGACTGATGAAAAATTTGTCACTTGATATGCAGGATGGTAGCAGGGATCATCATGTAAAGTGATACTCTCACTTTCTATTTCAGCTCCTATTCTGTAAAGTGGGTTTTCACAGTACTTAGTGCCATATATGTGTGTGTGTGTGTATATGTATATGCGTGTACACATATATACATACATATACACACACATACATATATACACACACATATATATGGCACTAAATACTGTGTGTGTGTATATATATATATTTGCATTTTTGTGCCTTTTGTTGTTAATGTCTCTCTTTTCAATAACTTCTAAATGTAGACTGAAGAGTTATCTATTGTTCCTAAGCACTGCAAAGCTGTACTGTGGCTTCTGAAGGATGTATATATGTTAGATGAACTTTGTTTATGCTGTAAGTTTAATGTTATTGAATTAACAATATATATTAAATGAGGTTTCTTTAAACAGAAACACTCATAAAACAAGATTATATGGGCTGTTTGATGAAATTGTTGTGACTAAAGGTTTTCACAAACTGTCCCCTAGGAGTAATTGTTCATATTTGCTAATTCAGTGAATAATGAGAATCAGTTGTATATGCTGATGAACCTCAAGTTCTATGTCTGAACTCTATATTCAAATACTTTTTAATTCCTATTTAGATGTTTAATAGACATTTTAAAGTTAACATGTAAAAGTAAACAGAACTGTTGGTCTCTTCTTAAGTCTTTGCTATCTCAGTCAATGCTATCATTATTCACATACCCAGAGCTGAGGTTAAAAGCCAAGGAATCATCCCCCATTCTTACTGCCTAACAAACTGATCTATCTGCAAGTCTTGTCAATTCTAGTCTCCACATATATCTTGCATTTAAGCACTGATGGCTTGTAACCCTATTCCGAAGTGCAGTAACTCCTAACTGCTTTCCCTGCCTACACTCTATTGTATACCCAGGTTGATGCTCTGCAGAGACGCCAGAATGAGCTTTCCAAGCATAAATAATGTCACTTCAACTTGAATAACATCCTAACTCCAAACCATGATCCCGTATGATGTGGCACAATTCTTCCTCATATTGTCTCTTTCAACATTTTGTTCTTTATGCTCCCTCATCAGCCTTTCTTCTGTTCTTTAAAAAACTAAACTTCTATGTTCTCAGGGCCCCTGTTTTTAACTGCTTTTATTTAGAATGCTTCTGCCCTAATTTTCATGAGACTGTTTCTCAAGATTCAGCTCTTGAATGTGGCCACTTTTGAGCAACAACCCAATTCATTCTCCTTAACGTTTTTTTTTTTTTGCATGTTTGTCACATCTTTTCCAGTTAGAATGAAATTTTTATAAATGACTACTTTACCTTTCTCATTATAGAATCTAAAATAGAGTACGGAATAACATTAAGTGTTAATAAAAAATGACTGTTGATTAGTTGAGAACCCTGATGAAGTTTCTTCAATGGATGACTCGTAGAAAACTAATTAAGTTCTGAGAACTATTCTGTGGTTAGACACTGTTTTTTCTAGATCAGAATTCTATGAGGTAAGTTGGCCAAGAATGAATTGGAATAATCTTTTAAAAACAAACATAGAATAAATAAAAAAAAAACCCTCAACATTTCCTCTCCATATAAACCATTATTATTTTGTTTTGAAGTAATTTTCCAATAAATTTTAACTAGGTGGAGGAAAACATAAGGATTTTGTAACTAACTCTTTGAGCTGTGGCTGCAGTAATAATTTATTTGAGTTGTAAATTTTATCTATTAAACAACTAACAAGTCTTGTCTGGAGTAGTCAACTGATACCCGGTAACTTATTTTTTTAAAGGGCAAATTAACCCTTTGCACTAGAGGCCTTTTTCGCATGGGCGAACCAGCAACTTGAGACGATTTCAGCTATATTGATATTTATTGTGGCTAATGTCTCTATTAGGAGAAGGAAGAAAGTAAGACATTATGAAGTACAAATCTAGGTTACTTAGAATGTTTTAACATCATGACATTATATGACCATGTGGTTATTATTCAGCTGACATCTTTGTGGACCTTAATCTAGGCATTCATGGCACAAATCTCTTCACATACTAGGCTTAACAATTTTAAGAGCAGGCACAGTTCATCTCCAGGCATTAAGTTCATGATTCATATAGGACAGCCAGGATTTTCAGGAAGAGTCTAGCTTACAGAATCTTGGAATTAGAAGAAATTTCAGTGCTACTCCTGTGAACCATACATAGTACAATAAATAAACTAGCTGTAATCTGGATTAGAACCGAATACCAGGATAGATGTTGACTACATTTGTGTTGTCTTGATGTTCTTTAATTCTCTTCAGGCTGGCCCTCACTGCCATGAATAAATTTGAAGAAGCAGTTACAAGTTATCAAAAGGCATTAGATCTTGATCCTGAAAATGATTCCTATAAATCAAATCTGAAAATAGCAGAACAGAAGTTAAGAGAGGTATCTAGTCCTGTAAGTTTTTAATGCCAAATGAATGATATTTTTGTCATTCACAATTATTGTAATTGTAGTGGCAGAATGATTCTCAGACATATTTTTTTTTTTTTTACAGACAGGAACTGGATTGAGCTTTGACATGGCTAGCTTAATAAACAACCCAGCCTTCATTAGTATGGTAAGTATATTTCCTTTTCTGTTCTGCAACTGTTTCCAATGGAGCTATAGAGTTACAAAACTTGAAACAAGTAAGGGAGCCTTGTATTGGTGGCAAGAGAATTGTGATAGGATGTCACACTGATGTTCTTAACCCACGCATATTTCTTTGTGGGAAAGCCATGAATGAACTTCAGGAAGCCCATGGATCTCCTGAAATTATATATAGATACATGTACACACATGGCTTTATGAATGTTTCCAGGGAAAGAACCGCATTTTTCACCAGATTGGCAAAAGGGTCTGCAAATTTACAGAAGGTTAAAAATTACTGTATATGAAAGTGGTCATAGGAAGATAATAATTGAGGTCTGGGAGTTTTGGTTTCCTAAGCTCTTTTCTCAGCATTGTCTGTTTCCTTTCAATCATAAGAATTTTTTTTTAACTTTCAATATAATTTTCATACATATGTATGCCATCCCTCAAACTAACAAAATCGCTTATGGACCTTTTTGAAAACATACATCTCTGGTCCAGTATGTGGAACTCTGGTGAGTGGAGGATGTCACCTGAGTGTATAAAATTCTTTGGGTGACTGTATACTTGTGACTGAGAACCATTCTACCACATGCTATGCTCTTGGAAGGCTGCACCTTCAAAAAATGTCTTGTAGTCACTAAATTGCAGTTGAGTTGAAATGCAGAGATGACTTGTTCCCAGTGAGCTAAATAAGTTTTTGAACTATAGGTAGGTTTGTAATAACTAGAAGTTTAAAATTAGTAGTCTAAATCTTTGTGGATGGTAATTTTTAAAAATGTATTATTATTTTATTTATTGTTATTGAAATGCTATTGTTCCAAATCCTTACCAGTGTTTTGACAGTATAGGATTTCCCCCCTCAGCTGTAGTCACCATGCCCTCCCACCACAGAAGCACCCATCGTCCTCCACCAAAGTCCATTGAGTTCTTCCTCCTCTCCCCCATTCTCTAGTATTCCCCGTTTGGAAGATACAGACCTATGGTCAGCTTTCAAGGGTTGCTTCTAAAGTTTCGTTTTGTCTGATCTTCTGTTTGGTTTTTCTGTATTCTACCTGTAAGTGACTAGATGGTAATATTTGAATCACTGACCCTAAATAAGGTATTGGCAAAACTACCATGTGCTTTTATTACCATGTGTTTCATTTGCAAATGTAATCCAATAACTATCTTTTATTCTCACTTAGTATTGGTGCTTCTGAGCCAATCAAATTTAAATTGGTCTTCCCAGCTGCATGACAGCAAAAATATATCTCTTTGTAGATTTTGTGACATTTTTGAACATTGCTACCTATTTCCAGAACTCGGGTTATGCTATTATAATGTGAAAAATGGATGTTAATTTATATTTGGCTTATGCATCAAGATACTATGTACTAAAATAAGGTGAGACTACTTTGTAGGAATTACAAAAAGGTGGGGATTAAATTATGCTTTGTGAGTCTTAGAAAGGATCAGGTTGACAGAGGTTAAAAGATGTTTGAAGTGTGCTATTGGAGTTAAGAGCCCTGCTCCATGTATGAGGGGAGTAAGGGGGCTAGACCTCATCTCAAGTCCACTGGGAAAAGGCTTTTCTGGCTCACTCAGAGAGCTTTCTATGAAAGATGGGCATCAGTTGGGCAGACAGTAGACTGATGTCTGAATTACCAGCTGGAGAAGCAAGTAACATAATTAGCTTGTGGACTGGGACGTTCCAAGGACAATGGAGTAGAGGTGTGTTTCCTGTGGGCCAAGGAGAGCCACACATGCTTGCAAGACAGTTCCAGATTTGAATTTGCCCAAGAGGCCCTTCTGGAGGGTGACAAGATCCCAACACTGAGAGTCCTGAAAGGAGAATTACTAAGAACCTGGGACCAAAGGGAAAACGATAGCATACATTCAAAGAGTAAATTATCCTTTTCAGAAAGTAGAGAAATCCCCAGGAGAGGTGGGGGGTGATAAGAAGTGTCTGAAGAACTTCATAAAGTGCCCCATAAGAGAACCTAAGTAGTTTTAAAAACTTGCAAACCCAAAGCCAATGATACTATTAGTCTTCAAATAAGAATTTTCCTGCTCTTGGGCCTCTCTGGTGGCCTAGAGGTTAAGTCTCAGTGCTATGCCTTGAGTTCGATCCCCTGCCAGGGAGCTAACCCACATATGGCGCAGCAGACTTCTCCTGTCTCTCCCGCTGCTCCCATTAGCTGGGTATTTCAGTATATACACCTGTTCTGCTCCCCACTCTGTCTCTGGTAATCCTCTCACCCCCTGCAACTCTGGCCTACACCCCAGTTCATCTACATATAAATAAATAAAATCTTTAAAAAAAAAGAATTTTCCTGCTCTCCTCCTTTTTCTTAACTCTGATCACAGAGAACCCGAACTCTTGGTCAGCAAGCTGAGCACAGTCAACATTACCTGTTTTCGATGGCCAACTGTAGAGGGCCATGCTGGAGAAGTAGTAGCTTTACCTGTAAATGAAATTTTATTTTGGCAATTACAATGAGCAAGTAATTAATGATTAAACTGGGGTCATTTTCTAACTTACAGTACCTGGAGGACTGCTTACTTCAAAGTGATCAGAAAAGCTGTATGATCTGACCTGTATTTCTTCTAGGTCCTAGAATCTATAAAAAGAGCAAGAATTACTATTGCAGAATCAGATTAAAGTGATTATGAAACAAAATGCTTTGTTTATAGCTCATACACCCTTCCTTTTTTGGTGGGATGCCCATAGTATTAATGTGTTGGCTCAGAGGCATCAATTCTAACCTAGACTTGAGGATAACTAGTGGATTATTTAAAAGTCAGTTAAATAACTGTATTTCTGGTAATAAAAGCAAGCGGTGGCTTTTTTTTAACAGTTTATTTTGGGTCAGTGAATCAAAAATTAGCTTATTGCCTACAGGATTTAGACTAAATATAACTTGCATGAACATTGTTGACAATACCAATTTAAAGCAAAAAAAAATATGCTTTCAAATAGAAAATTTTAAAAA
Organism: Scalopus aquaticus; assembly: GCA_004024925.1. Taxonomy (NCBI): domain Eukaryota; kingdom Metazoa; phylum Chordata; class Mammalia; order Eulipotyphla; family Talpidae; genus Scalopus; species Scalopus aquaticus. The sequence continues at coordinate 14,512 of PVIJ01002793.1, forward strand.
GTGTATGTGTATAATTATAATTTCCCTCCCACTGAAGCATTGAAGGATTGAGACAACTTGGAGTGAGGTCACATCTCTTAGAGTACTCTTTTGAAGCAGACCCTCTCAAGTGTAGATTCTTTAACTATTAAAGTTTCTACTTTTTTTTTTTTAGCTTTATGAATCTGATCAGTAGTAGTAACTGCTGTCGATATCCTTAGTTTATAGTCATTTTATCCTTGCAATGTATTTTTAATGCCACTTTTTTTCTGGCACCTCCTTTTTTTTACATTTCCATTTACTTTGTATAGCACACTGAAACTCTATAAAATGCATGTACAAAATACAAAGTACTGATAGAGTTTAGCCTTTGTTCCTCTACTTTTTCAAAAAATTCTTTGTCAAAAATCCCTAAGTAGTAACTCTTTAATGGGCGGTTCCTTTTTTTTTTTTTTTTTTAATTCCAGGCAGCGAGCTTAATGCAGAATCCTCAAGTTCAACAGCTGTAAGTATACAGAAGAGCTTATTACATTTTCCTCTTTCCCCTTACCATGATCCTAATTTGAACACATCAGCACCAAAATGATAAAATTGTACTGAATGCTGGTCATCAAGTATTTAAAGCCTACACACTTGGCCTAACCTCCTGTGGTTATATTTAACTGACTTTTCCATTGGCTGGTATATGCTAATAATATATACCAATCCAGTAATCTATCTCTTGCATACTCTAGAATGTCAGGAATGATGACAAATGCCATTGGGGGACCTGCTGCTGGAGTTGGGGGCCTAACTGACCTGTCTAGCCTCATCCAAGCGTAAGTGTGTACTTAAATAGACATAGTCAAAAGTGTTTTGTCTCCAAGGTGAGGGAAGCAGGGCTTTCTTTTGAAATTGTTACTGTTTACTGTTACTCTGTTACTAATAACTCTGTTACTGTTAATAACTCATTAGTTATTAAATCTATAAGAAGTTCATAAATTTGGGAGTACTTTTCAGACTGAAAGGTAGGGATCTAAAAAAGCTGGACTGTCTTGCCAGCTCTGTACCTAGAGAAAAGCAATCATGTATGTTCAGTGTTTTTATTTTGGGGGCAGTACCATCTCAGTGATGCAATTAATAGAAAGTGAATAGGTATTTACGTCTCTAGTCAATAGAGAATCTCAGAGAGATTTTTATACTTACTAAGGTTTCAGAGCATACATTGCAGGGCTAGGTCCACATTTAGTTTTCTGATTTGCAGCCTAACTTTTTCATTACTGTGTTTTCAGTATATTAGTGATCTCAGTTTCTTAAATAGTAATATCAAAACTATCATCTTTATTTACAGAGGGTCCTAAAGATTGGTAATCTGGTATCACCATCTGATACTTTTAAGGGAGAGAAACATATACAATAAAAGTTGTATGTGCAAATATAATGTAATCTCACATATAAAGTAGCTGAGTCCCATAAAGATTGATGACCAATGAAGATCTAAGAAAACTTTTTGGCAGATTAAAATAACTTCTTAAGGATGTAAATGAAAATTAAATATCTACTGTTAAAGTACTCATTAATTTAGGGACACATACCTAATTAAAGATTATGTACTACATATATTAATGTTCAGACAACTTAGAAAACTTTTATTCAGACATTTTCAGCATAGCATGCCTGGCATATTTTCACTAAGTGAGCACTTTCTATCCAAGTTGCTTAAGATACTCTGCTCTTGGAATTTGTGTATGACACTGTCACTGAAAATTTTATATAAAGATGCAAGTACCATTTGAAGTTTGTGAACATGACAGTAGTACCTCATTTGCAATACTGCATTTTTAGAGGGAGCTTTAAGTGGATAATTGTAGTGATATCTAACACTTGCAATTGAGGCTAACTCACTCAGAAATTTGTTTTAAATTTCCTGTCTTTTCAAAATCAGTTTTGCTAGGTGATAGCTATGAGTGTCATTAAGTGGTCGTACTAGACTATTAAGACTTGACTACAAGAGTTAATTATTAAGCCCATACCCAAAAATGTACTTTTTAGCCCTTTGCTATTTGTAGTTGGCACTGAATTGGAGGAAATTTCACTTCAGGAACTCACTTTCTAGCTTGGATGTTTTTGTTCTTATCAAGAATATTGCACAGTAATAATGCTATTATTATAGAAGCATTGGTAAACTTGTAGATTCTAAAATTGTGGTTCTAAACATTTGTTTTTATAGAAAAAGTATCCTTTTTAAAATACCCTCATCCTTTGCAGTTATTTATTTATTTTTTTTTGCATAGGTATTGTGTGACTGGAAATTCCCTAATTCATACTACTTTGCCTATTTAATATAGGGGACAGCAGTTTGCTCAGCAAATTCAGCAGCAGAATCCTGAACTTATAGAACAACTGAGAAACCACATTCGGAGCAGATCATTCAGCAGCAGCACTGAAGAACATTCCTGATTAGGGTCTGGGAATCCTAGTCTAGTGTGCAAATGGTTGATTCTGAAATATCTGCTGTAGATAGTGGCCAAAACAACTAAAAAATAAATCTGTGTAGACAATAGGTTTATCACCAACAGACTTGAACATAACATGACTCTTTTGCGAACAAAAGCCTTGTTAAGTGCTAGTACTGCACTAGACTGGGTTCCATTTTGAAACCTCCATCATATTTGTATATTATACTTAATAGTAGAGTATATTTATTGAATGACAGGGTTGCTTATTGGTGAGTTCTCTAGCTTCAAATTCCCTAAGAAAATTTTTTTGAAAGGGGACATCGCCAAGAGGAAAGGTTTCTTATGCTGGTGTAGGGCAAGTATACTTCCACTGAACAGCATGTCTGGAGAGAAGAAATTTGTTATCTAGGTTTAGCTGTGATAGTGTTATGAAGCAATGAATATATATCATAGGTACCAGTACCACCTTTAATGCTGCTTGTTGTGATGGGTAACAGGGAATCTTATGAGCTGGTAGAAGAAAGTACTTGGTAGAATGGGTGTTATTTTGAAAAGAAAAAAATAGATGCTGTGAATGTATAGATGAAGATAGTATGCTCAGGTTTTCTGCATAGTTCTTCACTAATCTTGCCTGCAATTTGGTTATTGATAATGTTAGCATGGCCAATTATGCTAAGTACATAATAAAATACATTTAGAAATCCTTAATGATACTAATTAGGTCAGTTATGTAACTATTCAATTTAACAGCACAATTTCCCCAGTGGTGACCTTACCATGGAAACTCTCATTTAACTATATTTAAATAAGTCAGTGGCTTGGCCCTAATTAAGGATTTTCTAAGTGACATTTAATTATGTGCCCATAAATTTTGATTTTCTCAGACTCAGTAATTACTTGATGAATTACAAAAAAACTATCACTAACATTGCTTGTTCATGTATCCTCTGCTATATTTGGCTTGGCATGCCAGTTTTTGCTTAACTTTAATTTGATGCAACTTAAATAAAACAGGGGACTTTAAGTATTACACTGAAATTAGTATATTAATGAGAGGAGTGGCATTTGTTAGGTGTGGCTCTAACTACAGTGATGGGTGAGACCATTCCAATTCCAACTGAAATCATGAAATTTGTAAAGTTGAGCAGGCACATAATTTAGTGTTGTGAGGGAAAACTGAAAAAGTAATATATAATTAAATCAGTAATACTGATTAATGATCAGGACCTTAATAAATAAAATGGTTCTCAAAAGACTACTTGGTACCCTGACATTTAAAGACCAACTTTTCCTTTCTCTTTATGAGGTTAGAACAATGGTTCTGTAAGAATCACCTCGAGAATTAATTAAAAAAAGCAATTCAGGGCCACATTTTCTATTTTTATTTAATAGGCCCTGCAATAAGACCCAGGATTCACCATTTTAAACAGAATACTAAGTGGTTCTCAAGCAGGTCCACGGACTCTAATTTTTAGGGTAGAGGTTTCTCCTCAGACCAGCAAATACCTAATGCCTGGGCTTTAAGATAAAACAAAGACATATATGAACCTATAGATCTGGCTAGAGAAGAGTGCAGCTTAAATCTTAGCCCCTTGGAGTTAAATCTCCTATATTTCATCAAAACCAATGTAATTTTTCATGACGTTAAATTCAATTCCTAGTGATGAAGTGTTACACAGAATTATGTGCAAATGAATCACATAAAAGTAATGACTATGGCAGGAAAAAAAAAGCAAACTTGATTATAGTGAAAAATCAGGCACTTTTATCCAGTAAGAATCCAGAAACAAAAAGTTTCTAGCAAAACTATCTTGAGTGTATTAATACTTTCAGATCAACAAAACTGGTAAGCCTCTAGTTGACTGACTAGGAAACCAGAGACAATACAAAGCAACAGTTTAAAAACAAGAGGTGGTATTGCTGTTGACCCTGGAGATGGTAAAAGGATTAGTTAGAAAATACTAATATCAACTTTACCATATACCATATATTTCACAACTTAGAAAAAAAAGACAAATTCCTTGTAAGACAAAAATCACTAAAGCTCACTGAAGAATTAGATATCCTCCAGAGGAAAAAAACTACAGGCCCAGATTTCAATGGTGAATTCTACCACAATAGGGAGAAATCATTTTATAAAATTTCTTCTAAGTCATAAAAGAGGAGGAAACACTCCCGACTTATTTAGCTATTACTGTATTACCAAAATCAGACTAAGACAGTATAACAACAACAACAAAAAACTTTTAAACAGTATCTTGATTTGCTATTATCTAAAGTAAAGGCAGCCATTCTTTTGACATGAATGAGAACTAATGTATTTATTCCATTTCACTTGTTTCTTCGCTGATATACAACTAATAACAAATACAGTCTAGGTGAGTATTTGTCTACTTACCGGAATATCCATTCTCTTTAAGCCATTTTTGTTCCAAGTATCTTGATCACTTTGGAATCACTGCATTGTAGGCTATTTCAAGAAGGTATTGTGTAGTTAGACTGTGTGAGATACTTTTATAATTATAAGGAATTACCAAAATACTTTGACTTCTTTGGAAAATATAGTTTCAATCTAACTAGAGAAACAAGAGGACATTAAAGTAGATATTTATGCTATCTTTAGGAGTAATTGACTTCTAATGACCACACTTCACTGCAGTAGCTATACCTGTTAGGATGCTATGTAAAAACTTGTCTTTTTTATGCAAATGAAATTTTCATTTAATACACCAAGTTATCTAATTTTTATAATGTGGTTTAAACAGGTCCTTTCTAAAATGACATTATCTAACTTTTACTTAAAAGTATGAACAATATATGTCTAGTTTATTGCTTATAAACGAGACTTTGTAATTAAATCAAATTAGCAGATTCCAAGTAACCACTAAGTTACTTTTGAATTTCAAACAGAAGATTCAGTCATGAAAGGAAGCTTGAAGAACAATCAAAATACATAGAGCAGTGGCTGTAAAGTCTTACTTCATCATTTAATCAATCTTAATAATGCTGAAAGAAACACAAATTTCAGTTTTACACCACTTGCACTTTATTTTGCAAAGACATTTATTATTACGACAATGTAAGGGGCAAATCTCATTCTATCGCTTTCACTTTGGACCAAACAGTTTGTCATGGCAATAAATAATTATGCATTTAAGAAAAACCAATTTTTGTATTTGACTTAATGTAGTCTTACATTTAAGAAATTATATATACATCCTTATATTTCAATTTACCAAAATAAGAGTTTTTATTTTACAGCATATGCTTTTGTTTTCTTGACAAAATATTGAAACTTTCTATTATAATCATGTTGTAAAGTTGTTTACATTATTAACTTTCTCACTTTTTTCCCCATGGTGTGTGATTACATGCAGAAATAGAAAGTTTTCCAAGATGAATACATGATACTAGCTCAAAAATCAAATATAAGAAGCTGGAAATCTTATAAATATACCCTATGAAAATAAGTGACTTTTTCCTCAATGGGGGAAAAAAAATCAGAATTTTTGGATTTAGAATTAGAAAATACTAAGCTTCTTAGTTAACAGAGTAATCAACTAATCTAAGAAATAAAACCAATTCTGATCTGCTGTTCGGTAACTGAAATTTACACATGTATTATACATAAACACAAATACATACCAGTAATATAATTTTGAAAACAACTAGAAACACTCATACCGTGTTAGCAAAGGTTACACAAGGACCACCCCTGTGTTTTTCTGTAGACTGAGGAGCAAGAGGGAAAAAAATGAGGGTTAACTGAAATACTTTAAACAAAGTAGTATAAGAATTCTCAAGTTCTAGAAATAACTATCTTCTGTACTGAGGTCAACAAATTATGGCCTGCACCCAAGTCCAGCCAGCTGACTGTTTCTGTAAACACCATGTGATCCTTTTGCTACTGGCTACTCTTGTTCTACAATGGCAAAGTTGAATATTTTTTATAGAACTATATTGCCTGCAAAGCCTGAAATATTTAGTATCTGGCCCTTCAGTTTGCTGACCCCTGTTCTAGATATTTGATAGGGCCAAAACAAAATAAGCTAATGTGTTCTTTATAGAACTTAAATTTTTACTTTTATAGGAAAAGAAATTTAAGTAATATACACTTATTTTTGCTGTTAGCTTAATGATTTTACAAAGGTAACAAAAAATCAGAAATTTCTGTGAAACTCAATGAAAAGGGTAATATTGGGAATTTTCTTCAGCTTTCCACTTTAATGGCCGAAGATACCACACAGACTTGTGCGATGTCATCATATTCATATGTTCTCTTTAAGAATGTGTCTGTCAGTCTTAAGCCGGAGACGCTCTATAGAGAGAAAGATACAGAGCTAAGTTCTCACTCATTGGTAGTATGACAGAAAATGTGGCTAGAACAAAATGACTGTGGGTTAACAGCCCCCAAACTGAAATTACTGAAAAGATAACATACCTGTAGTCCCTGCACTGAAGACAGTAGAGTAAGGGCAAGGCAGAGAGAGGAACTTGGATGTAGTTTTCCGAGCTGTCTTCCTGAAATGCCACACCAGTGGATAGAATGGGTATTGCACATTTCCAACACCAGATCCATGGTCCTTTCACTGCTGAAGGAATCAGAAAAACAGGAATAAACCTTGTTCTTTTCACAAAGAGTTTGTGATATTTCTTCTTTTTTATATTTCTTCCACTACTGCCACTGAATTTGTTTTCTGGGTACCCAGAGAAAATACCAGAAACAAAAATAAAAAGCTATTATATCATTTTTATTTCACTTTAGAATCACGAAAATGAAATGAGATGGCATTTTTTTAGGGTTTAAAGTGACACTGAAACTAATCTGCCTGCCTGGGTGTAGGCCTTCTGGTTCTATTATTGAACATGGGCTCCTTGGTGCTGATTTGTAAATAGCTTTGCCATTTCTCCAGATTTCAAGACATATGTGTCTAATTTTGTAGCTCTGCATCCTTTCTATTTTTGTTAAGTACTTCACAGGAAAGAAAAAGATTAACTGAACCTGGTCGTGTGGGTTTGCTATTTAATCTATGGTCCTGTATTATTTAGATAATGTAGAAAATGACTGACAATATTTAGAAGTAAACACCATTTAGGTTTGTTCACTGTTCAGTTTAGAATGCTATGTTAAACTTTTAATGAGTGTATGTACATTTTTTTTTAAATAAGTGAATGCTCAAAATGAAAAATAGTCTCCTACTCTACCACTATCCATGACTACGTTCAAACCTAGATTCATCTTCTTCGTTTCAGATGACTCAGGTTTTAAACATCTTGAAAAAGGTAGGAATTGAGATGAGTGTAGAAAGTCTCAAAGTTTCAGAACATTGCAAAAAAAAAACAACTTCAATCTACTGGAAGTCACAAGAACAGTGGGTAAGAACTTAACAACTGACAAGCAGTTATTTTAATTTTTATGTGTATATGGGAATGTAATCACATTTTCATAGATGAGGAAACTGAAGATCTAAGAAGTAAATGCTTTCTAGAAAATTTGAATCAACAAAAGTTAAAGTGAATACCAAAAGAAATGGAGTTTATTTTTTACAGCACTTTGTCATTTGGTCATTAACCAATTTGCTATACCTCAAAAAACCTCAAAACAGTAAGTCCAAAAGCACACCCTACATGTTCTTTTGTATTGTTCCCTTAGCTCAAATAATGTGGCAGATACTGTATTTACAATGCTGGATAAGATATCTTGAATGATTCACAATCTAGTGAGGAAGAGAAAAATAATTATAGCAATGTATCAGTGTCCCTAAAAAACTACATTAAAATTTGCTATGGCAGAGAAAGGAAAGATGTCAAAAGGAAACTTAAAAGGAGACAAAATATGTGTATGGGACAGTCTAGGAAGTTTATAGCGGAAGTACTTTTATATTTTGAAGGATGAATATTTCCTATCTTCCAAATATCCTGAAAGTGGAATGGATATGGAATTATCTAGAATTATACATTCAAACTATGAGGGCTGCAATACTATCAAAATGTCTCATACCAAGAATACATACACCAAGTAGTAATATGAGTAACAAAACTGACAGGACTGGGATTTAAACCTATGTTTTTCTGGCTTCAAACCCTTGTGTTTGTTGCTGCACATTAGATATTATATTCTGTTACCAAAACCCTGCCTTCCAATCTATGATTATCCTTTATTCATAACTATAGTTTTTACATTTTTAAAACTAAAGATACAGCTCAGGTATAAATATGCCTCAGAAAAATTTATCTAAATATATTAAATCTATAATCTGTTGTTCTATAAGAACCTATCAAAGTTCATGCTTTAGTAAGCTGAAGTAGGAAGGAAATGTAAACAATGAAAAGAACATGAACTTTGAAGTCAAATATACCTAATTTCAAATGCTGGCTTTATCTTTCCTAGCTCTCTGAGCTTGAGTAAGTCACTTAACTGCTGAGTTGGCTTTTTTTTGCTTAGAAAGTGCATGATTAATACTTACCTCATAGGTTACGATACATGAATGAAATAAAATATAAAACATGCCTAATAGATTAGGGACTCAAAAATATATACAGCTACCAGATGAAGAACTTCAACATCAAAGAGAGCTAGATGTCAAAAGGAAACTTAGAAGGATACAGAATATTTTAAAGATTTTAAAATAACCTTTTAGGTAGGTAATGAGGAAAGAGTATCCACCCATGAATATTGGCATTACCTGCAATTGGTTATTTTACAGGTAATATGAAAAGGTTCTTCTAGGTTAACAGTGTCTGGGATTGCCTCCAGAGATAACCTAACATCTCCATAACCTGGAGCCTAAGAGAAAAAGCAACACAGTTAACATGCATCTATTACAAAACCTTTTAATTTCAATGAAGGTAAAACACTAGCACATTCACTCAACAGTTGTTGCATCTCCAAGCTGATGTTCTGAGAAAATACTTATTTTTCTACTATTCTTGATTCTTTCTTTTGTTGGCTGCCACCTTTAGAACAGCACTATGGACCCTGACCATTTTTGCTGTAACTACTCCATGTTTAGCAGAATTAAGATGAATCTCATAGGTAATCAGTAAAGAAATTTCAGGGGGTTTGATCTTAAAGGGATGCTTCCCAGAGATAATGTAGTTTAATCATATAGTCACTATGAATAGTAAGGTGACTGTCTAAACTAAAAGGAAAGATCATTTTGAAACAACTCATGAAGGGTATCATGTGTGTTCACAAGACATGGTCGGGGTGGGCCACAGAAACATTAAGGTTTAGAACAAGCAATGGCATGATGGTATCTCTGCTATATTTTATAATAGGCCCTAGTGATAATCTTTATTTTTTACTTTCAATTACCGCAAACAATAAAACTCATTTTAAAATATATCAGAACAGTAATAATCAGGAAGATTAAGAGAATTTTGTAGCAAATTCTCACTAGCACATGAAAAAGAAGACAAGGAGTTACACCATTCAGAGCAGAAATTAGGTAAAATATATATCCAAAGCTTTCATGGTAACTTTAGGGGCACTCTCCTGAATTTCAGATGACTCAGATATTAAAAATCTTAAAAAAGGTAGTAGGGTGAATGTAATAAGTCCTAGAGTTTTGGGACATTGCAATTGGGAAATTTTAATGTATTGAAGTCAGATGACCAGTAAGTATGAATTACCATAAGAGGGAACCATGGATAAGCAGATATTTTGTGTGGTATAGTTTGGTATAGTTAAAAAAAGGAAATGTATTAAAGATAAATTAACATTCAAACATTCTTCATACATATCAATACAAATTTTAAACCTTAAAGATAAATGAAATTATTATTTTAATAATAGTATTTTTTTATAGTGCTCTGATATGACAGAACTAGGAAAATTTAAGTTGTACTATCTGAACCTCAATGCCAAAATCCCCCCCCACTGAAGTTTTTTCTAGACTCACCATTCTTTGAAGTTGGCTGGTCTGTAATCTTCCCCTTTCCCCTAGGTTTGTTTTCCACACTATGTCCAACTTTCCGATTACTGTTACTCCCTTAATAATGCCTGCTTTTTCTGCAAACTCCTTCTTGGGCTTTAGGCAGTACAAGTACTGTCGTGTATCCATTGGCTGCAAATATGCTCTTGATCCAAATGTTGTTACACTAAGAGAGGTGGAGACAGAAATGGAGACAATTCTCTAACATCTTTTAAAGGAAAAACTATGGCTTTAAGTGTATCTTTGGACAGAAGGTAGATGACTTACCATCCAAAGATCAAGAAAAGATTAGTGGTTTCAAAACAAATGAAAAGGACTTGTACTTAGAGTGTTTACTTTTTAAAAGTCTTTTTTAGTTAATATGGAAAATCTTGAGATTCTTTATAGTAGATGAGAATATATTACCTAAAATATTAGACAGGTATAAATTAACAAAAAATGCAGCAGAATCAAAACCTTAAGTGGGGGATAAACTGGGTAAAAGGGAGTCAACTGTATGAGTGAGTGGAAACTAAACTTGGTGGTGATCACAATGTAATATACAGAATGTTGAATTACATGTTTTAAAGCAATGTTACTTTGGAAAAAAAATCAGAACTTAAGTATACTATCCTGTTTCTCTAAAACTACAAAAGACAATAGTGTAGAATAAGAAATGTACCAATCTAAATCATTTTCAAAATGAACAGAAAAAGAATGGAATATTACTGTTTTCCTCATTGGGACTGTAGGAGGCTATGAACTTTTCTGCACCTAATCTCCAAAATAAAGGTAAAATTTACATTCCTGATTAAGAAAATCAGGTACTTTTTCCCAGATAGTACCTTTGCATGCATGTTAATGTCAACACTACATTTATTCCTCTTCTCAGTTACCTGTAGAAAGATGTATGGATTTTATTTTCACACAGAAAAAAATTAAATGATACATTTCTATTTTCTACTCTTGATATGAAGAGAACATTTCATCTTAAAACTCACCCTCATGAATAGTGCTAAGTGAAATAAGTCAGGAAAAAGACAAATTCCAGATGGTTTCACTTATATGTGGAAATCAAAGAAAAGAGGGTCAGACAAAACCATACCAGTAATAAACGCTAGACAGAGGTCTGACAATGAAACTGAGGCTGTGAGATGGGAGGGAAGAGGCAGTAAAACACAGTGAGGGGGGAACATGGACTATGGTAGAGGCCTGGGTGCCCTTGTGGTGGGTGTGATGTGGTGACCTGTTTGAGGAGGTGTGAGCCTAGCTTCTGAATCACGTAGAGGGTTATGAACCATTGTTATCTCAATGAAAACAAAAAAACTAAAAACCTCACCCTCATCGTACCCTTTCCAACTTCATCATTCCTTTCCATACCTGTTTTCTCACTTGCAGGGTAAGAAAGAAAGGTTTCATGTTTACCTCACTGAATTATCATGAAAGTTAAAAGGAAAAGTACTTCAGATACTGAATACAAAAATGCAAATGGCCAAGATCTTTACATGGAGGGAGGGATTAAATAAGTGAGCATAAAAGACTTTTAGGACACTGAAACTATTTTGTATAAAATAGTGTCATCATATTTGTTAAAACCCACAGAACGTACAAGAGTGAAACCTGAAGTGGACTTTGGTTAATAAGTATTAATATTGGCTCAAATTTTAACAAATGTGCCAAGTTAAAAGACGTAAATAATAGAAGACACAGTGAGTGAGGAGGGGAACATGTGGAATTCTGTGTTTTTTGATAAAATTTTCTGTGAACATAAAACTTCTCTAAAAAAATTAAATTTATTAATTAAAAAAAACTGTAAACCACCTAAAAGGAATGGGTAGTAGAATAGTTTTTATCTTTCAATATAAGAACACTTCATAGTTCATATTTACCATTCTCCATCTTGGTCGACTGAATTTAATTCTGCAACATTGTACATTATAGATGGTTCCAATGAAACTTTCTCCATAAACATGGGTGAGGTTGTAATATTTTGAATCTGGGCTTCCAGGAATACTTCATCAGTCTGAAGAGATGAAAAAAATATCCACCAAAGAGTGATGGTATTTAAAATATGTACCTCAACAAAAATATCTCATCTATATGAAGAAAATATATTAACCACAAATGTGATTAGTTCATGCCTGCAAATCAAAATTATAATAATTAATGGAAGAAATCTTCATCCTAATGTAATTAACAGGGGTAAACTCAAGTGTTAGTCAATGGATACTTGTCAAACAATGGATGGGGGATAATTTTAATATTATTTTTTATTGATAGCCAAAAAGAATTTTCACCGGGAATTTCATCCACAAATATCTCAAATCATCTAGTAAGTCATTAAAAATGTTAAAATGCAATTCAGTACAGTGAATATATCTGTGCACCTATCAGTTAAGTGATATAATTATGTCTTTATTATAAATACTATGGCATAATGTAACTTAAGTTGTCATACTCAATTTAGACAGTACAGGTATCAGTAGTATCATGAATAATCTATTTTATAGTCTTAGGATTTAACTTTTTAGAGTAAATTATGGTGGTCATTGGTGATTTCTTGATTCATTTAAGTGTATATTTAGAGCTAATATAACGTGAATTATGCCTGACTAACAAGCTTTTAAATCAAACAAAAGGTATTTTGTAGCCTTAGAAATAGATTTGAAAACTGAGGCTATTCAACACCATTTAAGTCAATGGGTAACTTAAATATGTACTTTTATATAAATGTTTTGTTCCCTGGTTATTTATACTAAACATCCTTTCTATGCTATTTGATTGTTATTTTGTGTGTGTACAGTAGCTCCACCTTTATCTGTGGTACAGTTTAAGTTACCTGTGGTCAAGAGTAGTCTGAAAATATTATGTACAATGTATTTTGAGAGAGACCACATTCACATTACTTTTATTATAGTGTAGGGTTTTAATTGCTCTATTTTATTATTACTTGTTGTTACTCTTATTGTGCCTAATGTATTAATTAAACTTTATCATAGGTATGGTACATATAGCAAAAAAAACCAAAACAAAACCAGCCTTTAGAGTTTGGTACTATCCATGGTTCAAAGGCATTCACTTAGGGTTTTGGAATATAAGTCCCATGGATAAGCAGGGGCTGCTGTAATTGAAGGGTAACAGACTAAATTTGGTTCAATTTTGAAACAAGTTTATAGAAAAATGTACTTAAGAATATTTGAACTTTGTTCAAAGTTTCACAGATATATACAGAAATAAAAAAAAACATGTTTAAAGATTTGGTACTTATGAGCTTTTTTAACACCAGATGCAGGAAAATGGAAATAATTTGTAAAAATATAATAATGAAGTTATGATTTAATGTATTATTACTTAAAATGTTCTTTTGTCCTTGGCACATGTGCGCAAATGAAAATGGAAACACAATGATATATCCATTTAAAAATGTACCAGTTAAGTGCATTATTCTGTTAGTTTTTCTCAAGAAAAAAAAAAAGTATATATATCCCATCAATCCATTGCTTCAAAAAAATAACCACAAACCCACATTTCAATTTTAAAAATGAAATTTTCTGCATAAATTTAGGAAGAGCTTAGATTAAATGTAAGAAAAATAAGCAGCATAATGGAAAATTAAGTTAGTTTGAACAGTTAGTATAAAGTAATTTGACACTTGAAAAATTAGGATAAATAAGAACTTAAGCGTTACGGCAGATGCTTGTATGGAGATGATGTAAAATAAGCAAATGCTTATTTTTTAAATAGAAATTTAAAAATATGACTTTAGCTAACTTGAGGAAATTTGATTTTCTTTTGTCACTGTTGGCAAAGGGCCATCCTCACCTGACCCAGACCTAAAACTAGAGCTGTGCATTAAAGATGAGTTTCAAACTAGACAGTTTATTAAAAAAATTGAAGTATGGTATTTTTTAGTAAGATGTTGAAATTACAAGGTTATTTTGAACCACGTTAACAAGTCTCTCTTAAAAAACACCAAAAGGGGAACACAAAAATGAGAATATAATTATTTCAATATGGCAATTCAGACTTTGATCTACTTTTTCCCCACAGAACAAGACAATATAAAAGGTACAAATTATATACATCTTTTTGAAGTCGCATATGTGGTATTCACAACTAACTATTTTTCCATTATGTTTTGTAAGGAGAGATTAATTAGGCAGACAGTAAAAACGTGGTGAGTAGGAAAGCATATAAATTTATAATAAAAAATCAAATTACCACAGAACTGAGGTCACTCTAATGGAAAAATAAAAAAGAAAAATTAGAAAAATCAGAATTAAATGTTAAAGAAAAAGAATAACTTATTTAAAATAAAATGCATTTCTGCATTTTTTATTTACTAAACAAGACAGCATTAGTAAAACAAGAAATAAACAGAAAGCAACATAAATATGACAAATCATTTTTTTAAAAAGGTGAAACTGCTAAGGTTATACGAATAGAGAAGAACAATAAAGCGAGTGACTATTTCAATAATAGCAAATATTCAATGGCACATCTTGGGGGAGAGAGGTATGTTTCATTACTTTCTAGTTTTATAAATGCTTTACCCACATTGTAATTAGGCTGAATATACACAATGCTCCACATTCAAAACAAATATTCACTTTATAGTTTCTCCCAAATTTACCCAATAATAGATCCTTTTTTCAAGGAACATCTCTTAGGCAATAAGAATTCCATGGATCACATTCTAGGGAATGCTAGGCTAAAATACTTCAGATAATTCAGTTTTAGTCTTTTTTTAGATACATATTTTCTAAAGCTATTTATTTGTCAAAGGCCAGCTCAAATGTCACCTCTTTCATCAAACACAGGTAGAAATCATTTTTCATCTGTTCCCAGTGTATAAGTACACCCATTTAGTGATGTGGGTGGGAAGAGGTGCTTATATTGTATGTTATGTCAGTCCTCCACCAGACCTAATCCTTGGCGTGCTGGGAAGATGTTCAGTATATATTAATTTCTCTTCAGTACCTAGCATGGAGCACTGTACTCAGCAGCTGATCAAATGTTTGAATCCTAGCTTCTAATGTCACCATTCTTCTTGTAAGGTTTTCCTATTTTAGAAGACTTCAACAAAGTTTTGTATGAAACTTGTTTTCCTTTAAGTGATTCACATATTACTAGAATTATTAGAAACAGTATAAAAACCTTATGTTGAGACAAACGTGGGGCTGATAATGATCATTCTGTAATGTATCATCTACTGAAATTAGTGTGGTTTACTAATTCCTATAATCTACCTGAATTTCCTATTTGGAGTAAAAAGAATCTTTTATTCTACAGGCTGGCCAGTATTTGTTTGCCTAATAGGTAATACAGATTATCTGTATTACATAGAATATAATGTAGGTATCATAAAATATCTTAAAGAGATCTTAAATACTAACTGCTTACTTTTGGTTTTTAAACTAATGTCTATTTTCAAAAGTTCATAATTTTACTAAAAATTTTTTAGTTGAAGTTTGTTGACAAAGTTTAAATATTTTATCTACATGTAATGTTAACTGAGAAAGGAAGCAAACAAAATTGTTACTATGATTATACAGATTATTATATACAAACCAGTAAAGACTGAAAGAATACAGATTAGTGAAATGTCAATTTCACTGGTATGGTGGAATTATGGGTTTTTTCTTTGGGGGAGTATGTCACTTTTACAATATTTATGGAATACCTAGCAACTTAAAAAACTATTTGTAAATCACTCTAAATAAATAGCAGTGTTGGTAAACTTGGCAAGTATCTAATGTACCACCACATGTTTAAACTTAAACAACTTTATGTGTGCCTTACAAGATGGCAATTAGAGAAAAAATGGACCCACTGATAACCCTTAATTTTAATTTTCTAACATCCAATATTAAATAAATGAATAAAACCTTTTCCAGTAAAACCATATATTAATACTATTTACTATCCAGCAAGCTGCATAATTACACTATACTAATCAACAGGATAGTATTAATAACAGGCAAGGTAGGACAGACATCTAGTACCCCAACTTCTCTACTCCCCAAAGCATCTAGTAATCTTGGTGACATGTTATCCTCCCACCTATGTACTCAATATTCCAACTGCATTTGCAATTCTGCTTGGAATGTCTTCACCGCACTGACACGTTGGTTTTTTCAGCATCAGTTTCTCATAGATTTGCTGCAATTTTGCTTCTCTTCCATGAAACTTCCAACTACTCTAAAAATCAAATCCTCAGAGTTTCTGTAACACATTTTTTCATATCTTTCTCTTTAGACTCACTCTATAATAGTTTTGTTATTTTATGCACTTATTTCTTTTATCCTTATTAAGTCTTCACCGTAATTCAAATTTCTTAGATATCTTAGTATTTCTAGTTGTATTACAAACATGTTTACTAAAAACTCAGATGCTGACGGCAAAAATAATTATCAAATTTGACAGTATAGCATATTTTCTTATCATCTGATTTTAGCGTGATAAAGATGTAATCTTTGTTTCAAAATACTGTATTTGAATATTTTTGAATTTATCATTGTGATAGAAAACACATGATTATGCGGGATATAGGCCCCTCAAGAAACCTGCAATAAAGCCTTTCTCCCAAGGCAAATTCTATTGTATCTCTTTTGTTTGGACAGAAGAGATTATCTTTTATTCTAAAAGATTATTTTTGCCAAACTTGCTACTTCCAAAGAGCATTTCAAGATATTCATCAAACTCAGTAACCTAACTTCTGGATGGTGCACTTACTTCTCAAAGAATTGAATGTGCTGAGCTTTACTTGTCAATATTTTTTCATGTAAATATCAAATCTTTTTTTATTCCACAGGGTTAGATCTCTATTTTTGTACTACTGTTCTAATGTTTTCAGACAGTAACAGCAACAATTAGATGGAATTATAGGGCAATCATATGATGAAAAGAAGTAAAAGTCTCACAAAATTAACAAGAAGAATAAAAGTCAAGGCATTGTAATTCCATGTCAATTGCAGATTAAAGGATATTTACAACAAAGTTATTTTTTTTGATTGAAGTTTATGCTCATTTTTTTCATAAGTAAGTTGAAGTCATATCAGTAATTTACTTCAATGTGAAAAAAAGTAATACATCAGAATTTGTCAATTAAGATCTTAATGTGCAATTTGAAATCTCATTAAGTGCTCAATACTTACCTCTGCATTGTAAAATTTGGTTTTTACATCCAATGGTTTGAGAACCTAGGTGAACAAAGCATATAAATCAGAGATTCTTATCATCGGACCATTTTTTTTTATAATTTCTAAATTACAGGGTTTGAATTATCAAAGGCATTCTTCAATTTTAATTGTAGAACAATTTTCTGACTGATACACAATGGTCTTGCAACCCCCCACCCCCACCCCCACACAATCCTACATGTATTTTTTAAAAAGCAACCATGATTTCCTGACTGGGTGATAGTTGAATGAGTATTTACTTCATACATTATGCTACGCTTGACCACATATATTTAAATGTATTTCAAAAAAATGTTTACCAAAATAAGTAATCAAAGAACCTTTTATTTTTCTCTTAAAAGGTATGTAAAAATTTTAAATGAGTGATGCAGTGAATAGCAAACTTTTATCCCCTGGTGATAGCATGGTTTCTTTCACTTACAAAGAGAAGAATGAAAAATATATAGAGCGTCATATGTATATTTAAATTTATCTCGATGTACAGTAGTCTCATCTCCCCACCAACACATGCTGGATAAACCAATGACTTTAAACTAGTCTTGATCACAGAATTGGAAAACTATTAATAAATACAAAATTCTATATAAAATTCCAGTGACTTTAGTCCCTGAAGGAAGCTTGTTACAAATAATCTCCAAACATTTCTTTAGAAATCTGATACTATTATACTTACCTTTTTTCTAGATTCTCAAGTGTTTTGTGAAGACATGAAAATGAAATTTTATTTGATAAAAATACCAAATTTCATTATAAAAACATTACGTTGGCAATAATAATTTATTTTTATTTAATGTAGTCAGAGTTTAGACTTTTAGTAACATGACATATTAAAAAATATTATGCTATTTCCTTTATATGAAGCTTGTTTTCACTGATGAGAAATAAGAGTAACTATATACTTCTTCAAGAGGAAAAAGGCATCTAAAAGCTAACTGCCATTATATTTAATACCTGAAATTTGAAGAATTTTCTAAAGTACATTTTTTCTCCTCCCTGAGTTGTGTAACTCACTGCACACACCAAGCTGAAACAGAAAAAAAAAAGTCTTAATGGTTTTTAATCATTTTTAATTTTGTTTAATAGCAAATCTAATACACCTCAATTCTACAAACAAACTTGGAAAATATTTATACCAATGACGTGCAAGGGTAGCAAAGTGAGTCCAGCCCAGGAAAAAAAAGAGTTCCAGCATACATATGATATAATTACATAAACACAAATGCTCAGATTAGCAAAATTTTAAGATATACTATTTTTGAAAGAGGAAGTCAGAGATCTCTCCTTCAAAAGGGGACACAGGTTTAAAAATAAATCCTAGAAAGCCCCAAAATCATTATTTATAAATAACAGTTTTATGTAAAACCAGAGACATTCTGCAGGGGACTGGGAGGGAGAGGGAACAAAATGAGGTTGGGAAGAGCCCAAGGGACTATGGTGATGGTGTACAGGTGAACTGGTGGTGCAAATTCTAGGGAGATTACACCTAGGAAAAGAAAGATAACACTGTACAAAAATGAATAATTATGTAAAATACATATAAATTAAAAAAATAGTTTTATGTAAAAAAATTTTTTTTTAAATTTAGTTTTTATTTATACATACAAGCCGGGGTGCAGGCCAGAGGCGTGGGGCGGCGAGAGGATTCACCAGAGACAGAGTGGGGAGCAGAACAGGCAGATCAGAAATACACTGCTGAGGGGAGCAGCGCGCAAGGCAGGAGAGGTCCGCCGCGCCATTTGGGATTCTCCCTGGCCGGGTGTCGAAATCGTGTCGCCGCTGCCAACAGCTCCACAGCGCAGCACTTAACTGCTGTGTCACCAGGGAGGCCCAATGTCAAAAATGTTTATATAATCCAAATGAAAATGAAAAATTTAAAAATATTCTAGAGTGGAAAAAGACATTTTTAAATAAATGCAACAGAAAATTCTTAAAAATTTATAAATTGAAGAAACCAGAAACACTAAAAAAAAGTGAAAAAGCTGACAGCAAATAAATACTATTAACAATATTACTGTTAGATAAATCCAACAAAATGATTCGGTTCTTAACAAAGAATTCTTGTAAGTCAGTCAGATATATCTTACTCATAACAGTATGAAAGGAATACAAAGATAAATCATAGTACTATAATTGGCTTAAAAAATGTGAAGAAGTTCAGCCTCACAGTAGTCATCTGTTTTGGGGCACTTAGGTTGTTTCCATATCTTAGCTATTGTAAATAGTGCTGCAATATCACAAAATTTTAAGTCACAGGGTTGGTGAGGTTTTAGAAAAATGAACTCTCTTTGTACTATTAGTAGTTATCAGAAATTTAGAAAATAAACCGTCATCCTAAGCACTATTCACAATAATGGAACCAAATAAGGGGAACCAAATAAGGGATCCAGATAATGGATCAGGAAAAAAAATAATAATAAATTTTAAAAAAATTAGCAGGCAACTATAAACCAGAGACATTCTTCAAGGGAGGGGGAGGCAGAGGGATCAAAACAGGGGTGGGGAAGAGCACAAGGGACTATGGTGATGGTGCATGGGTAAACTGGTGGTGGGAATTTTACAGGGACTACACCTGAGAGGAGAAAGCAAACATTGTCCAAAAATTAAAAATGGGGCCTCCTCGGTGGCGCAGCGGTTGAGCGCTGCACTGTGGAGCTGTCGGCAGTACACGATGTGAGTTCGATGCCCAGCCGGGGAGAATCCCACATGGTGCAGCAGACCTCTCCTGCCTCGCCCGCTGCTCCCCTCAGCAGTGTACTTCTGATCTGCCTGTTCTGCTACCCGCTCTGTCTCTGGTGAACCCTCTCGCCGCCCCACGCCTCTGGCCTGTACCCCAGCTTGTATGTATAAATAAATAAATCTTAAAAAAAAGGTGAAAAATGATGTAAAAAATACGTATCTAAATAATAATAACAAATACAATTTTAGACTGCAGTCAGTGTTTTAAGCATTTGCACTTATTTTAAATATAACATTGCCTATAGATACACAAATGAAATGAGAGATAACTTTTGTTCACTATAAAAGAAATACTTGTTTAAAGTTTGACTATGGTAAGCATGTAAATGTAGAAAATAAAATTAATTCTGAAGTAGATTTTTAGGTTTAATGGTAAGTAGAAATAAAGCCAAAATTTCATATAAAGGCATATATAAAAGCCTTGAGCACAAGTCAAATTAATCCTTACATGTGTGTTCCGATTTCTTTAACTTCATGGTGTATGACATCATCAATACAACAATCAGGCTTCAGTTCAGCGACTGCAGCATTGGAGGCTGAAAGATTTAAACGTTGAGAACTTGTCTGAAGATCAGCCTTGAAAGAAAGAGGTAAAATATTCAAACGAGACTGGTTACCTACATCGTATGGATGGCTATGGATGGAAAGTACAGGGGAACAGGACAAGGTAGTAAGGATAATGGGAAAAACTCTACTTCACTGTATAAATCTTTCTGCAAACAGTCTGATGTTAAGAATCAGGGCAATAGTTCACACACACACATAAGAAATAAAGTCAGGCAGGAAGTAGGAGAATCCAAAATGATACACAAACAGTATACCAAATGAAGCTAACAGTCATAAAAGAACAAAACCAAACTGGGGAAGGGAAGGTGGGAAAAAAACAACCTAAGTAAGTTTGGCAAATGAAAACTAAAGAAAAAAAAAAAGGAAGACAAATGTACTCTAGTACATTTGTTTGGTCACAAGGGTATGGATTAGCAATTCTGAAACTTTTATGTGTCTATGGGGACTAAACTAAAAAAAATATACTATGGATAAGAAGAGGCAAGCTTCTCACCCCTGGAGAATGAAAGGTACAACTAAGAGAAGGGAGAAGATTACAATGAAATTTTTGGTATTGGATTGGAATGTGAAGCATCAGTTTGATGAATACATGGTTTTTAAATATAAATACAGATGCCATGACACAGAGCAAACTTAGATGTGTATGCATGTGTCAGTATATAAGACAGAAGATAAATAACTATTCAAAACAGTATTAGGTGTCAGAAACCAACTGATTTGTCAACTAAATGGCATTAAAGTCATCAACTGTATTGCCTTTTGTAAAGTAGCACCCTCCTCCTACCCAGTTAACTATTTTATTCCCCTTAGAACATTTATCACTGTCTAAAATGGCATCATCCTTAATCTGTTATTTCTATCACATTCAACTTTAACTTTCCTTGTACATTCATTACAGTCTACAATTACCTTATTTATGTTTTGTTTACCTATATTTTTCTGTCTCCCCTACTAGAAATGTAAAGTCTATGGAGGCAAGAACCGCTTGTCTTCTCTTGCTCACCACTATAACATGGTGCCTGACACATAGTAAGCAATTAATAAATATTTGTTGAGTACTGAATGAATGAAATTACGATAAAACTTCAAGGCAAAGATCACATTAACTTATGGGGATTAGGGAAAGAAATTTATGTAAGAGCTAGGATTCTTTAAAATTTTTTTTTTAAAAAATAGCTAACAGGTTTTCTACACTTAACTCTAAACTAATATTCTTAATTCTAAGCACTCTGAAGTGGGATATTTATTAGTGCTATCTCTTTTGCTGTCATAATCAGTTAAAAAAATCATAGCAGCTCACATTTAATCAGCATATACTATGTATTAGGCCTTGTTCTAAACACATTATTTATTTAACACCCACCCTCCTGATGTAGGTAGTCGTACTGTTCTTATTTTACAGACAATAAAACCAAGGCACAGAGAGTAACAATTACCCTAAGGTTATATAAATAATAAGCAGTGGAGGTGAGATTCCATTCTTGAACACACACTTTGGAAATTAAAGGGGGGGGGAGGTAAACAGTCAAACTCCATAGACTTGCTGTCCAATATTTGCCTATATGGTGTTTTAAAAACATTAATCTTAACTATACTAAATATTATATATGGCTGGACATTTTATCTTTCTCCTTTTTCAAAATCATAAATAATGATGCCCTGAATATTTCTTTCTTTATTATCTACTGTGTGCCAGGACTTTGTTCCAGGATCAGGTGATACATTAGTGAACAAACCAGTCCAAAATCCCTGCACCTATGAAGTTTAAATGTTGGGGGAAACAGCAACTGAGGCTCATTTGGGATAGGGGAACACAATTTAAATTGCAGGGTAGTCTTCAAGCTGAAAACTGTTTTTTGGATGAGTAGGATTTAAATAGTGGAGGGGAAGGGAGGAAGGGGAATCATTTCAAGTAAGTAAAACAGCTATAGCAAAATAACATAAACGTGAAAGCCCAAGATGTCTCTAGACATCTTGGCCATCAAGAAACAAGTATGATATAGCCTGGCTGGTTAGCATAGTTATTAGAACATAGGAAAGAACTTGGTGTAGTTAAGAACTCATGTTTAGGAATAGAGTAAAATATCCGAAAACATCTAGAATAAGCTTTAATAAAGGCCTTGTCTGCTTTATTTCCTCCTATAACTTTGTACCCAGAATAGTGCCTCATATATATACTTGTTGAGTGAATGAGTGGATATCTCATTTACACCAAAGGCTCTCACAATATGGTTCCCAGATCCCTAGAATTAGCAGCATCTGGTAACATATGAGAAATGTAAATTCTTGGGTACTACTCTAGATAGCTTGAGTCACAATCTCTGGGAAGAGGGCAGCAACCAATGTTTTAATAAGCCCCGCAGATGATTTTGATACCATCTTAAGTTTCAGAATAACTGGTATAGATCACAAGAGCTACCTATTATTTTTTT
Organism: Scalopus aquaticus; assembly: GCA_004024925.1. Taxonomy (NCBI): domain Eukaryota; kingdom Metazoa; phylum Chordata; class Mammalia; order Eulipotyphla; family Talpidae; genus Scalopus; species Scalopus aquaticus. The sequence continues at coordinate 37,782 of PVIJ01002793.1, forward strand.
ATTTATAGAATATTATACTGTTTTTGTTTTATAGTATATTTACTTTTTTTGGTGGTGTATTAACATTTTCTTTGACACTGCTGACAATCTTTTCAATTAAAAAACAAAAAACTAGTGGTTTCCAGCTAGACATGATAGATAATACAAGCATTTCTACTCTCAGAAACAATATTAAGAAGACAGGAAAAGTGTGACAAAAAATATAGATCCACAATCTCTTTTCCATGATTCCAAAATTCAAAGCGCTATAAAGAATTAAAGTTTTGAGGGCAGAATTCTGGGTTAGTGAAGTAATGGCTGAAGTATGATTGTAAATTTCCCAAGTCAGTCTCAAAAAAACTAAAAAAATAAAACTATTCTAAACCTGTGTTAATATAATCAGAGAGCAGCAGATGTCCAAATTTCAAATTACCTCTAAGTAGAAAAGTATCAAATTTCTGCAAATTATTTCTCATGTTCTTGCTATGAGTCTTTGAAAAGAATAAGAGAAGTTCAGGAAAGATTGAGCTGAAGTGAGAAAAGGAGAGTAAAGACAGGTCTAAGAATGATCTTAACCAGTGCCAGACAAAGCCTATTTCTAGTGTGAAAACACTGAGAAAATGTAGTACCAGAAGATGAGAGGACAGGTGAAAAAGAAGAAACTTATTGTTATGTTTGATTATGAAGAGGCAATCTTGAAAAGATAACACTTTAAGGAGAGAAGGCATTACATTGGGAGTTGCAATTCATAAGAAAAATCAAGGAACACAACACTTTCCCCCTTCTCCACAATTCCCAAAAGTCAGCCATTAAAGAAACCACACTTTGCTCATATTGTTATGAGCAGACATTCTTTACCTAAAAATATCAAAGTGCCCCAAACTGCATTTCACAGAATGCAAAGTCACTAACAGTTTTCATCTATAAAGATATACTATTTTGAGTGTAGTTGTGTGTCAAGAAAACTTTACTTAGATGGAAATCTGAATTTCATATTTTTGAATCACAAATTAAACTTTTATTTCCTTTCAATCATTTGAAAATGTAAAAAACATTTTTAGCTTAAAGTCTATAAAATCAGGCAAGAGACCAAATCTGGCTTGCAGTTTGTAGTTTGCCAACACCTGATCTAATGAGAGACAGAAACCCAATTCATAATTTGACAAACAAAATTTGACAAGTATGCCAAAATTTGTATTACTCCTGGAAGTTGGATCATATATGAAATCTGGAACAGCTGTTTTATGAAGTCCTTTTCAATTCTCAAAATAGCTGGTCATTTTCACGTTCATTCTAATTGAACTTCCTTTTGGCAATGCTTTAATGACATAAACTCATTATTTGAACTGCCTGGAAAACAAGTTCTCTTGCACAGACAGTGAAGTTTTACCTTCTTTAAGCCCTTTTCCCTGTGAATATATTTCAGGTTGTTTAACAGAGGTTAGCATGTTCTATCTCTTGATTTTTGAAGTACTGCAAGAATCTTCTTTCCGTTTCCTACAAACCATCCTATTACACATTGCTTTCACATCAGTCTTCTAGCAGAGTGATACCTCTTCAAAAGTCTTCACTGTTTACTCTTTTAAAAGCAAACCAACCAACCTACCTACCTACCTACCAACCAAACACACGAAATCTAGCCTTGTTTTCAAGATGTCCCAATGTTTGGCTATATACCATTCCAACCATACCTACTCTTATCTTGCAAATTCTGTTCAATGCTACAAGAGCACATTATGTATTCTCCTGTTTCTGTTTATGATTATGTCTTTTTCTCTGAATTCTAACATTTTTTTTAAGATCCTCTGTGTTCCCTTTCTTTCAACGAGAATTTCTGGTTGATATAAGCCCCATGATTTTTCTTAACTCTTTCAAATTTTATTATGCTAATCACATATATTAACAAAAATTTAAACAGTTATTTGCCTGTAACTAGTATGTTTTCTCACCTAAGTTATCACACATTTTGAATAAGGAAAAATGTCTCTGAGATTCACATAATCTCGTATGCTATAAGGTATTCAATTAATGGTAGTTATTAATGACAATTAAAAAATATAGTATCAAAGACACATTTTAATAAAGCTTCAAAAGACAATTATAAAAATTTAAAACTTAAAATACATCCAAACAAAAATGCCACTTACTTTTACCAGAATATCTTTTACAACTTGATTGCTATCGTTATGAACGCTGATATAACTGGAAAAAGTTTCTCCCAAAAATATATTCCTGTGAAACAAAATAAAATTTTAGGCAGAAATCCATATAAGTTTCATGATAAATAGTCCATCTGAGCATAACTCAAAACTTCAAATGGACAAAAATTTATTAAAGAATAGAGATCAAATGAAATAATGTTTTCATATTCCTTTGTTTACACAAGGTTGTTCACTTATTATCTAGTACAATTCAAAACAATGCTTTAATCTATAGAACATGATACATACTTTAGTCCTCAGCTTTGCACAAACTGTCAGTTTCACTGGAAATAATTTGAAATAGAACCAGCTAAGAGTCTTTATAAGTGAAGAGACCTGAAAAAGATAATTTTCAATGCTTGAACTAATTTATACCCTAATTTTAGAAGAACCACATTACTGATCTCAAGAGTGATTTAATCAAGTTATTCTAATTAAAAAAGAAAAAAAGAGGGGCCTTCCTGGTGGCACAGGGGGTTAAGTCTCAGTACTATGAAGCCATCACAGCCACTGCAGCTCAGTTCCATCCCTGGCCAGGGAACTAACCCACAAGGCCCAGCAGACCTATACTGTCTCACCCGCTGCTCCCCTCAGCAGTGTATTTCAATCAATCTGCCTGTTTTGCTCCCCATTCTGACTCTGGTGAATCCTCTAACAACCTCCTCCCCACCCCCCTACCTCTGGCCTACACCACAGCTCTTGTATGCATAAATATATAAATAAATCTTTAAAAAAACGGCCAGTGGCTATTTTGCTTTATGTATTTTTTAAAGATTTATTTTTATTTTACTTATGCATACACGAACTGGGGTGCAAGCCAGAGGTGTGGTGAGGGGAGGGGCTGGAGGTTAAGAGGATTCACTAGAGACAGAGTGGGGTGCAGAACAGGCAGATCTACAAAATACACTGCTAAGAGGAGCAGCGGGAGAGACAGGAGAGGTCTGCTGTGCCATGTGGGTTGTCACCTCCCCAGTCAGGGATTGAACTAAGGCCAACTCAGGCAGCAGTGGCTGGTGAGAGCCTGATAGCACTGAGATTTTAACCTCTGTGCCAGCAGAGGGAGGCCCCTGTTTCATATTTTTTTATATGAATATATTTCCAAGTATTTAAGATACTAGTCAATGAACACACTCAGTAAATCCTTTTAAAAAATCAACAAAATTTCTTTTGGCTTCAAATGATCTCTGTAGCAAACAGATTAAGATTAGGAGCTTCTACCTCATTAATAATTTAGAGTAACAAAATTGCTAAGAGCAAGAGAAGGAATAAAAAATTGAGAGCTCCTAATTAGATGACAAGTTTGATAACTTATGCTTGAAGAGGGTGACGAAGGTTGAATAAAAGAACTATTTTTGAGAGACATTTAGATAAAATTAGCTAAAATAAAAAGAATACAGTACCATTATATAGTACAGAAAGTTCTCAGTGTTGCTAAGTTCTTGGCAATTGCAACTTAAAGTGATGTACAAGGAAAACATGTCCTTGAATAACCCTGTTTCATTCAGTATTGGCCAGGATTGATTTTTTTTCTCATCAACTTCATAACACAATGACACTGAAATTATTTGAGGACCTCCTGTATAATATGATCTAAAGGAGAACGTTAAAATCCTATTACCCTAGGAACAACTATTAACATTTTTGTACCTTTTTTGATTTTTTTAATAAAAGAAAACCAGAATCACAGAGTATAATTTGGGTAAACTTTTTTTGCTTTTTACCACTTAAATGTATCATGAGTATTTTCCCATTTCAGTTGTTTTTTGAAAACATAATTGCAATGGCTTTAAAGTATTATTGCAGAGGCCAACAAGCCTGCGGAGGAAGATGTGAGGGCAACCATGGCGCTGCAGTGGTGACAGTGGGGATGGCCAGCTTCTCCTGGGGTCTGTGCATGGCCAGCAGCCTTGCCCTGACACCGGGGCTTCTACTGCCGTTCCCAGTGTACTTGGCTTCCGTTGGACCCTAGGGAGAGGCTAACAGCAATGCTGTCTGGATTTGGATCAGGGCCGGCAGTTGAGCTCAAGGCCAAATCTGCCTCTTTTATAATTTCACTATGATAAGATCTAGTAGTGATGTAGGTCTGACCCAGCAGCTTTTGAGTCCCAACTGGAGAAACCAATAAGTGAGTTTCAGAAGTAGCCAGTAAGACACTCGAGGCAAGTAATTTTATCAAATGTGTGGAATAGAGTAGGAGCAAAGGACAGAGGTTGGGTCAGTTCAATATTTAACACTGAGATGGTGAAAGGCAAAGCTGCAGAAATAAAACAGATTTGTCAGCAGCTTTATTTTGAAGCAAAAAACACAGTCTTCACAGTTGTTCTAAAAAGAAGCTATATTTGGTCAAGAACCAGGGTCAGACCAGCCCAACATTTCTGTATGCCCTAAGACGGGAAGGTTATGATTCTCTGTAGGAAAATAGACATGTACTGAATTCCACTTTACTGAATATTCAGAACCAAGGGGAAGCTATTGTCAGTCAGTTGATTTTACATGACTATCCTGAACTTGAGTTAAAAAAAAAACAGTGAAAGCAGAAATGAATTCCACATTTCTGAATATTGCTGAGGCACAATGCAATGCCAAACAAGTTCAGCTCTTCTATGCCGCTGGTCAGAAAGAGACCTACCAGTTAATGGAGACCTTTCACTTCAGACCAAATGAATTCAAATATGTTTGTCATTGCTGAATTAAAACAAAGTGAACTTGGAGTAGAAATGAAATGTACCCAGAATCAGAATAAGACTTATAACTGTATGGGTCTGCTTACAGAATCTGCTCAGCCTTGGATAGTCGAGTCTACCCACCCTCTTGAACTCTCAGGTGGCAGCTCAGCATGCATAAGGAGCAGTCTCTAAAGAGTAATTTTGGAGGGCCTCTCTGGTGGCATAAGGGGTGAAGTCTCAGCACTATGAAGCTATCAGCAGCCACTGCAGCACAAGTTTGACCCTTGGCCAAGGAGCTGACTCACATGGCATAGAGACCTCTCCTGTCTCTCCTGCTGTTCCCCTCAGCAGTGTATTTCAGTCGATCTGCTTGTTTTGTTCTCAACTCTGTCTCTGGTGAATCCTCTCACTCCCCTACACTCCTGGCCTACACTCCAGCTCTTGTATGCATAAATAAATAAATGTTCAAAAAAAAAAAAAGAGTAATCATGGAGGTGAGCCATATCACTTAATATTCAGGAATAAAGGTATCCAAACAGTCTAATAATTATAACACAGCATACCTGAGGTTTCCTTTCTTAAGTATGTAAAATCATAAATAGAAACAGCTATTCATGGTTGACTTGATTTCACATAGCGTTAATACTGTTTGTATTCTGGCCATAATGACTGAACAGCTCCCAAGTGACTGGTTCCTCATTATTATAAAAACTTGTGATAGGATAAGCATGAAGACCTGTTGTTGTTAGGCACAGGCTTTACATATTCTTCCTATCTACCACTTTGCTGGCCAAAGCCATAGCCAATATTTTATTTAGACTCTAGAAGAACCAAATATTGCCATCAGGATTAAGACTTCATCTAGATAGTACCTAAAATTACCATTAGTGTAGCTGGCTTGGAGTAATAGGAGATTTCAGGTATAGTTAAACACACAAGTACAATGTTCTGCATATTTGTAAAAGTCTCATACTCTAACTACTGTGCTGGTCGGTCTTCCAAGTCTGCTTATTTTTAAACCAGTTTATGGCACCTACTCCTCTCATTCTGCCCATTGGAAGCTGTGCATTTGAAGACGGTAAATCAATGCTGTATAAATATATCAACATTTCTGTAAGAAGAGGATGAGTCTAGAGTTGCATATTTTTGCTTTGTTTGTTTTTAAACAACTCAAACGTATGCCAGGATATTTAAAAAGTAGGGGGGAAATCAGTGTTTCTAGATTGGATTTGGGGCGAAAGTAGCAATAAAGTAACACCTGACTTCGAGTCTTTGTTACACTACATAGTGAAATAAGCTATCCAGTGTTAGTACTGTGGGCTGATTTGATCAAAATTTGTCTTTTGACTCAGCATTTGCTTGAAACACTGAAAATAAGAGATCTCGAGAGCTGGAAACTCATGTCACTGCTGTGACTCCAAGATCAGTGATACAAGAGAGTGGTGGCTGTGCTTCAGCCTTCTAAATCTAAGGCTGTGGGGCCCCTCAATATAACTGCTAACCTTCTTTACCATGCCATTTCTCTTCTTGATCTAACATGCTCCATTCATCTGCTGTTATATGACTCTCTGGTTACAATGACACTGACTATGTTGAGTGAGTGTGTTTGGTTTACTACAGACGACTTTTTATAGGTTGGGCATGTCCCCAATCTTTCAAAATGGAAATGGAATTCGCAATTTTTTTCTGAAATGTGTCTATTTTGTTGTACTTTGGAATCCGTGTGTATAAAGACAGACAGTTCTTGTTTAACAACCTGGAAAAGATGTTACCCTTTCACAACTTTTCTAAAGGTTGAGCTATTTCCTAATTCTGGACCTGCCCCTACTCCTGACAGTTCATTTTTTGGAGAAACTTGAGTATGTATTTTGAGTTCCAGGAATCTTTGAAATCAGGTGGAATTGCTTTCATAGGTATCCAGTTGTATTTGCTTTTCCCACCAGTTGGACCCAGTTATTAGTCACAGTATGTTTTCGTGATACCTACACCAGATAATGAAAAAAATGGGAAAATAAAAATTGGCTTATCATTTAATGGTTTCTCCCAGCTCTGCTCTAAATAAAGCCCCATTTGCCAAGGAAGGCTATATCCACTTACAATTATACTAGACATGATTAAAGTACGATCTGTCTATTCTTTATATTTACTTAGTGAGACCTAGCAAAGAATGAAAAGAAAATTGTAGCTTTTAATCAGCAAATTCACCTCTTGGTGAATATACAAGAGTGACAGGATTTAGAATTATGTGAATATGGGTTCAGCATTGGGATTCATTAGTTTCATAATATCGATCAAATTATTTAAACTCTCTAACTCTTCGTTTATCGGGAAAAATGGGGATAATAGTAAGTATCTAACAGGATTACTATATATAGAATAGTAGAACTTACTATTAACCCTCTTCTTCTCTACTTCCACTGTCTCTCATTAAAGACCAACACAAAATAGCATTTCAGATGTGCAGATCATTCCTCACTCCAGGTTAAGAAGCAAATTCTATCTCACAGGCTCTCAAACTCTAAGTTGTAGTATAAATATTTAAAATGCAGATTTCCAGGTCATAGACAAACCCTCCTCCCTGACCCTAACTTGCTGAATCAATTTTTGCTGAAGGCACTGGGAATCTACATTTAACATATATTCCAGATGACTTAACAGTGTAATTAGTCAACCACACTGAGCACCACTGCCTTATCTATTTTTAACAAAAAATGCTCTCTTATTTTATATTTTATTCACTTATGTGTCATTTTCCCTCAACATAGTATGAGCTTCTTATACGTCAGGGTTTATCTCCATTTTTAGTGCCAAGGACATGGCCTGGAAAATAGAAGATACTAAGTTGTTTGTTAAATAAATAAACGATGTGGGTTTTAGTTAAAACATTTTTAAAAATTACTTTTTGCATTTCTTATATGAATATATCATTCTTACCCAAAATTCTGTGGTAAAGTCAACATTTCTCCCAACATTAATATTTCAGCACCATTTACAGTTGAAGGATCATCTCTCATGAGCTGATTAAAGAGATCTCCTGTAGTCAGAGAAAAATAAAGATTCTAATACCTATGTTGTAAATAAAAGGTTTTACTTAAAATAACTGGGATAGATATTTTAAAAAGATCTTTTGACAAAAATTACATTTTAAAAATCTATTTTTTAACCTTTCATACAAATGCATGATAAAAGATTCTGTCACAAGAGAAAGAACACTTCAGAAATAAAGGGACATGAACTACACAACATATTATAGAATGTCCCAATAATTTTAAATAAAGGGAATGTTAGTACATAGATTGATGGAATATTTGAGGATAAATGGAATTTTAATAGCACCATGACCACAAATGTATCTTTGTTAAAAGTAAAACTTAAGTTAACAAAGTTAAAAAGTAAACAAAGTTAAAAGTTTAACTTTTAACAAAGATACAAAAGATAGTATCATTGCCAATACTATCTGGAATGACAGATTATGAGTAAGACCTGTTTCTCAGCTGGCCACCAATCACATTACAAAAAGAGGCAATAAAGAATGCAGCAAGAGATTCCCTGGTGGCACAGTGGGTTAAGCGCAGCACTATGAAACTATCCAGAGCCATGGCAGCACGAGTTCAATACCTGGCCAGGGAGATTCCCGCATGGCTCAGCAGACCTCTCCTGCCTCAGCTACTGCTCCCCTCAGCAGTGTACTTTGGTCAATCTGCCTGTTCTGCTCCCCACTCTGTCTCTGGTGAACCCTCTCACCACCCCACGCCTCTGGCCTATACCCCAGCTTGTATGCATAAATAAATAAATCTTTAAAAAAAAAAAGAAAGCAGCAACGAGTTCGCCTAAGATTGGCAAGGATAAGCTTATTCTGAGGTATAACAGGCAGTTCATGTTTCAGCATTTCCTAGGTGCAAGTAGAACAAAGCATGTTCCATACCAGGTAAGTCTTTCTCCTCACAGGTTACTGGAATATTGGTGAATAAAGTAGGCTTAGTCAAACGCATTACTGCAAATTAAGAAAAAAAAATATTACTTTGAGTTAATATTCTTAAGTCAAGTATATGTTCTTTGTCAGTTTTATGTAAAAATAAAATACAATCTGCATATTTTCTAGACTAAATATATTAAATACTTCCTAACATTGTTACACATCATTGATTTAATACAAACATTAATATACAGAGATTTAGGTAACACAAAAAACCTTGTTTTATTCACAGTCTAATGAACTATAAAAATTAAATGCAAATATAGAAATAGAAAGACTGGAAAATAAAAGAGTTTAAAAGCTTAATGTATATTTAAGGAAAACGGCTTTAAAATAAAAAAATGTTTAGATATACCATTTTGAAGATAAAAGAAAATTTATGCCAAAAGAATAGTCTAAACAACGTTGGTGAGTTTAATTTCTTGGTTTTGATTCTCGGCCATTAGAAGTTCAGTAAGTGGTCCTTTGAGTAATATTAGTTCTGTGTAGAAATGATGAATATGCCAATGTACACATTAAGATTTGTTCTGGGAACATACTAAATCCAAGTATTAACATATTTAATTCTCATGACTACTCGATAAGGTCTGGCTACAAGGTAGTATTAACATCACCATCTCCATTTTATAGGTAAGGACTATGCCAGGAAAAGGTAATTTGTATACAAAAGATTATATAGCAGCTAAGTGGCAGAATCCAGATTTGAACTCAGGTGATTTGCTCTTTTCAAAAATTTCTCTATATTAATCATTATTGACAGCCCTAGGTCAAAAATCTGGAACACCATGCCTTATCAGAAACATCCTGTGAAATTTAATGTAGGATTGTATCTCAAACACAGCATAAACCAGTTTTGATCAATCACCTAAGGATGTGGGGGTGAAGTGGCTAGGAAGTTGTTTACAAGCTCCTACTTCACTCTTATTTTTTAAGTAGGAAAACAAATTAAAATTAAATGCAATGAGAAGGGAACAAAAAGATGCTCTAAATCCATTTATATATGGTTACATGTCAAATTCACTCAATTAAAAAAAAGCTTTCAAAAAGTGTTTTTCATATTTTCAAAAGCTTTCAAAATGTGTTTTTCATATTTTCAAAAGTGTTTTTCATATTTTCAGCTAAAAGTGGTAGACAGTAAGAAATATTATCATTCTGTGGATGCAAAGAATATAACTACCAAACACAACTTGTATAGCAGATTTTAGCAACAAACAGAAAATTTGGAACATACAACTACCTGACTTCTAGAGAAGTCAAGGTATCCCCATATCAAACACACACGCAAAACCCAGTATTTCCCGTCTTATAATAAGTTAATGGACCTGAAAAATTAAACATGTTAGCTGAAAAAGAACAAGTACCACTAAGAAAGAGGTTTAAGAAATGGCAGAGGGGGCCTCCCTGGTGGCATAAAGGGTTAAGTCTCAGCACTATGACACTATCAGCAGCCACTGCAACATAAGTTCGATCCCTGGCCAGGGAGCTAACCCACATGGCACAGCAGACCTCTTCTGTCTAGCCCACTGCTCCCCTCAGCAGTGTATTTCAGTCAATTGGCCTGTCCTGCTCCCCACTCTGTCTCTGGTGAATCTTTCTCCGCCCCCCCACCTTCTGGCCTACACCCCAGCTCTTGTATGCATAAATAAATAAATAAATAAATAAATAAATAATAAATAAATAAATAAATAAATATTTGAAAAACATTTCAAAGAAATGGTAGATAGCTTGCCAAGGAAAAATAAAATTATGATATTGCTGCCACTTTCCTAGAGAGTAAATTGCTGATGGTATTTTACTGAATACTGTCACAGATTCATCTTCCTTTATACATCTTCCCTCTTCCCCCTACGTGTTTCGGTAAATTTTGGGTTTTAACATTAAACTCAGAAATATTGCTGAGCTCAACTATTAGCAAGTGGTAGAGAATCATCAGTCCTAGGGCCTCTAACTGTTCTAAAAAGGCTCCAGAGAAGTCTCAGTGGATTCTAAATTTTCAGGCCTTGAATACTTCTTAAGCATCATCTAAGTAAGTGAGAAATCTCTCCTTTTAAGATCATGGTGCTACTTGAGGTAAAACTCACTTCATTTTCCCAGTTTTGAATAACCTTTTCATTTCTTCTCAAAGAGGTAGGAAGTAGCTTATATAAATAAGAAAAATTTAAATCTAGCAAATATGAAGACAAGCTCTAATTTTAAAGCGTGATTCTTAGATTTTAAAACTGTCATAAAAATTGCATGACCTGACTGTACCTTTTATTTTCAACTCTAAGTATAATCATTTCAAAATAATAAAACTGTCATAAAAAAGTGTTCTCTGTAAGTGACCATGTATTATGATTACCTAACTTTTAACCCTTGATTAGCAATCTTAAGGTAAGTAAGACCCAAACAATAAAAATCAAATTCACCATTTATGTTTGGCTAACAATATATCAGCCAATTCTTATTTGAAAGCTTGTGGGCAATACTGAATGACTTTGTGAAATTTATCTAGCAGTCCTGGAAAGTAAAAGGATTAATGGACAAAAGGGGAAGAAATTACTGATGAAGCTACCTTAGACACTGTACCCTCATTGATTTTTCATTTAAAGACTTTTCGAAGCATTCATGCATATCATGGATTATTTTCGAGACACAAGTTTCATTTGAAAAAATAAAAAGGTACTAGAAGTAAAAACAAAACAATGTTTAACAAGATTAAAACCTAGTTGGAAAAAATAATCTCCTTAGTTTTAAATTAACAGATTCCTCATATTTTAAGCAACTTCAACCAGATCAGGTTGTGAATTCCTCCAAAGGGCACATTTACTATGTTAATTGAGCCATTACCATGCCAGGCACTGTGCCACAAGACAAACATGTCTCTGCCTTCCTAATGAGTAAAGTGTTACTGGTTTTTCTTAGGCAATTAAATAGTAACTTTATGTAAGCTCCATGACTGACAAACTCCATGTTTGACAGACACATTCCCTAACATATTCTAGCACCTAGTTCATGATAGACATTTATATCTATTAAATAAATATATGAACTGCAACACTATATGCAAAAGAATGTATAAAAGAATTGATTCTGTATTTCTGAGTTCTCAGGGCAAAGATACACAGTTAAATATAGAACACAGAAGTGAAAAATTGTAATTTAAGAATAAATGATATAAACATCAACTGCTAACATTTCAAAAAAAACAAACATATTTTTATACAATAGGTAAGATATGGAAACAAGTCAAATGCCCTAAAATAGATGACTGGGTCAAGAAGATGTGGGACATATACACAATGGAACACTATTCAGCAATCAAAAAGATAAACTCATGCCATTTGCAGCAACATGGATGGAGCTAGGAGGGATCATGCTCAGTGAAATAAGCCAGAAGGAAAAAGAAAAATATTGGATGGTTTCACTTACAGGAGGAATATAGGGAAACCAAGTAAGGAATCAGGAAAAAAAAATTACCAATAAATTAAAAAAAAAAATAACAGGCAATCATAAATGAGAGACATTCAGTGAGGGAGGGGCAGGGGAGGGATCAAAACAGGGGAGGGGAGAACACAAGGGACTATGGTGATGGTGCATGGGTGAATTGGTGGTGGGAATTTTACGGGGACTACACCTGAGAGGAGAAAGCAAACACTGGACAAAAATGAACAATAATGTAAAATACATAATTATATAAATAAATTATAAAACATATAACAAATATATGGCCTACACGTTTTTACAAAACTTTTATTCTGTAATCACTTTGGGTATTTTTATGAGGCGCATGCAAACCCAATTTATAACATTTTGCTTATGGAAAGCCCACAATGATTCCAAGAACCAGCAATTAGCATTAACAGTCATTAAGAGTGAATTACCTATATTATAATAAACAAAATAACTTGACCTCTTAGTGGTATTTGATACAACCCTGTTGTTAAAACAGATTATAGCCCTAAAATACAGTACGGTTTTAGGCAAATTATATTTTTTCTACACTGTTTCAATTCAACCCACTGATTATCTATTAAAATAACTTTGGAAACATCAGCAGAATCTGGCAGAATCTGTTCTCCCAATGTTAAATACAGTCAAACCATTTGAATGGCATTTCCAAAAGAACTGGCTTTAGCTTTATTATCTAAAATCATTACTCGGGGCCTCCCGGGTGGCGCAGCGCTCAGCGCTGTGGAGCTGTCGGCAGTGGCGACGCGAGTTCGACGCCCGGCCAGGGAGAATCCCACATGGCGTGGCAGACCTCTCCTGCCTTGCCCGCTGCTCCCCTCAGCAGTGTATTTCTGCTCTGCCTGTTCTGCTACCCGCTCTGTCTCTGGTGAACCCTCTCGCTGCCCCACGCCTCTGGCCTGTACCCCAACTTGTATATATAAATAAAAAATAAATCTTTAAAATCATTACTCGTCAGGTGAGTAGTGAAAAAATACAGTAAGATAAGATTGTGGTAATTCAACCGAATCCAAATTATTCATTGTAATTCATATTATACTACAATTATTTTTTCACAATCTTAAGAACAGGCTAAGTTAGTGGAGGATCAAATACAAAAATTAAATCATTAAAAAATTAAAAACTTATTAAAAATTTATTCATCTATTTCAGTTCATTCAGAATATTCTCTGACAATCAGTGGCATTCATCACATACTGAAAATAACACCATATTTATGCACAAATAAATTCATTTTTCCAGTAAGAGCTAATCTTCCTTTAAGAAGATTTCCCACATATTCACAGTACATAACATCACAGAACACCCATATCTGGCCTAAATGTCTCTGGATTGTAGCATTACAAGATGGAAGTTCATTGTGCTTGATAATTCGACTGAGTTTTGCCCAAATGTCTTCCAGAGTTAGGTTGTTACATAGAGTATGTTCTATTGTCCATCTTGCTCTATGAAATGAGTGCAAATTCAGTGTCTTTAAAGTGTCCTGTAGTTTTTTAGATAAAGGAGAAATATTTTCAATATAATTATTTCTAGGAAGCGAAACACTCCAAGATCTCATTTGGTGCTGTTTTCCTTTTTCCAGATTTCCCAAATTAGTCTGTTCATTCAGTGAATGTGACTGGGTTAAGTGCTTCTTTCTCAAATTAGGTTGGAATTCCAATAGATACACAGTGCAATCATAACTAAGTGATTTTATATCATGTTCTGAAATGGCTAAGTACTGTTTCACATCTTCAGTTGCTTCTTCAGAAATCACAGGTGGTGATCTTTTAGGTTTGAGTGGAAGTTTGGACCCATCATGTGGAAACCAAGGAATAAATCTTGATAGCGGGCGTGTAGGAAAATCTTGAATAACTTTCTCGGCAATTTTGGGCAGTTGTGTTGGATCACTCTCGTAAGGTCGATAGTGTAATATGACCTCTGTAGTCATTCTGTAGTAATCCAGTTACTTTAATGAAGAGAAAAATTTTTAGCTGCACTCCTCAGAGCTAGAATGTAATTTATAATTATAAGACTCTCTTTCCAAATCAGAGGGAAACAGGACCTAAAGTGGAAGTATTGCAAAAAATAAGATATGGTAGGGATAGCCTACATACAAACAGGGAGAAAAGGAAAAACAAAAACCAATCCCAGTATAATATTACCAAAGAGCTACTAGTAAATGTGGATATTCTTTCAAAAACTGGCACCTTTTTCTTTCACCAAAATGAGGGATCTGGACTACAAGATCCCTTCCAGTCCAAAAATGTTAGCAGTTAACACAGTCATCAACAGATAAAAAGGATTTGGGAGTACTGATATTATATATTAAAATCTTGACTACTGCAGAAATAGAGTAAATTAGTAATTCTTAAAATACTAGATTCATGTTAATAAACTATAATCTAACACATTTTTGAGACATCTGAATCAAAGACAATGGGAAATCACTGTAATTTTTAATCTCTTTGGGAGAAAACAGATCATATCACACTCTAAAATTACACGAATTCTATCCAATGAATATACAGGCAGAATGAATGACTTAATTCCTTCTTAGCAGTAAAAGACATGAACACGTTTTATTGGCATGCTAACCAGGCTAGGTAATAGTTCTGTGATGAAGTTTCCTCTGTATAATTGGGGCAGTTAAGATGTATCAAGACCTCAAAACTAGTTTCTGAGTTTCACTTAGGAGGGACAAGAAGTCTAGACCTTTTTAAAAAAATCTCTTAGAACACAGAGGTACTCTAGCTGCTCCAAATTAACTCATTGATAAAAAGATTCAGCATGTAGTACACAGGCTCAAGAATCGAGCTATAATCCTGCAAAATTATGATTCCTAATCAGGCCTAAAGATGCAAGAACCATAATGCAGGTTCTTTGATATCCCAGCTACTGCAGTAAAATATAAGTGGTTGATCTCAGGTTTGGAGGCAAAGGTAAAAATACAGATAATTTTAAACATAAAATTATAGAACTACTCAGTATTTGGACTTTTCCAAATGCATTATAAACAGATGGTATGTTTTATATTCTGGTTGTCCTTAATCAACAAAATTGTTAGAAAAGTTACGTATATTTTCCTCCGCTATAGTTCATTGGGTCCTCCTCCCCTTTGGTATCCAATATACCCTCTTCTTCTGATACCTCAATTCTGCAGTCAGGTTTCTAGGGTTTATTTTGGTTTAGTTTTGCCTGTTCCTTTGTTTTGTTTCTTTGTATGTGACATATGAGTGAAATCACCTGATATGGGTACTCTGGTACTAAGAGTGGCATGGAAACATACATCTGAAGAGGTATTACCTTATTACCCTAAATTGTACACAATACTATAAACTAAGGGTACCTAAATAAAAATAATACAATTTTTTAAAAATAAAAAATACATATAAGTGGTTGAATTCTTTCTCCAAAAAGTCATCAAAGAAATTCTTGACAATGGCTCTCCCACTACTAGGGTGACTATGAGGTCACAATACTCATTTGACTAATGAGTATGAAGACGTTTATATCCACTAGATTTGACAATTTTAAATTAATAAATGACTGTGGTTATTAAAATCTATAATTTTTAATGTGGATCTAAATACAGGATAGCATATTCTTTCAAGAATTAATAATGCTTTATATTTTTCTTCTCTCTTCCTTACATTTTCACACTGTAATGGCATTGAGTATTATTTCATTGTTGTACTCCAGGGACAATGAAGTTGTGAGGGTGACTTAATATTTTACATTTTTAAGAAAATAAACTGAAATGACCATATAAGTTGATATATTTGTCATCCAACATCATAAAAATTAAAACTTGACTAAGTAGGACAACACGGAAGAACAGGATTAGACAGCTTTAACAAAGTTGAAATTCTCAGGGAATTTCAAAGCACTTGTCCTTTTAAGCTGCTAAAAATACTCTTTCCAAGAAAAACAGAAAATTAAACATTTCTGATGGCAGGTAACCTCATCACTGGAATTTAAATATGTCTAATGCCATTTAATTTGTATAAAATCACAACTAGCTGCTAATAGAAATGTTTTAAATTTTCAGCAAATAGAACTGTTCCAAAATCCTATAAAAGTAGTAACAGAAAGATCTCTGAAAACGCTATTTCATTCATTCAAAAGCAACATGGAGCACTGGAAAGATGGAGGAAGACTTCGAGTTGGAATACTGTCTCAATCACTTAACTAGCTTTGAGATCACAGAAACATCTACCTTTTGAGATTTAAATGATGGGGGACTGAGAAATAAATAAAGAACATGATAGTTACTTCCTTTCTTTTTTTTTCCAGGAATAACCTAATTTAGTCCATTTCCTCAGGTTAAGCTTACAAGTCCTATCACTCTATTACTTAATTTTGGGTTTTCTTTGTTCTCCAGTCAGACATAGTTCTGTTAGCTCCAACTATTAGGATATAATTTTCTGTTACAAATGGGACAGTTGAGCTTCTGGAATGTTAGAAGCCTACATCATAATTGGGGAATAAAGTCCCTCAAAATGGATGTCACAAGGAAGGTAAGTGCAAGTCAATTGAATTTAAATGATTTATTGAGCATTTTCACAGAGCAGTTGAAGAATATATTGGCAACCACGTAGTAGAGCATCCAGGAAATAAAAAGTGCATTTGTAGTAATAGAAAAGAGATAAAATAAGAATGAAATAAAACCGAAACAATTTCAAATAAAAGGTTTTAGAAAACAAAAGGAATTCTAGAAAAACTTTTGTCCTATTGGTTTTGCCTAAATAATAATCTAAAGCATCAAATGAACTCAAAATTGCTTGCTGTGTACTGGAAATGAAAGTTGGTATGCATTTTGGACACATTTACCATATACACAACACTATCGTAAGCTGCAGTTAAGTTTAAAATAAGTGTACCAACTGCTGTAGTACTAATTATTTCTATGCTCTTTGTACTATTGTGCAATACTAAACTAATTTTACATATGAATCTGAGACCTCGTAACTTTGCCAGTGCCAAGTGAAAAGACAAGAGACAGAAGGAAAAACCACTTCAGACGTCTGCTGTAAATCATCTCACAATGCTCTTCCTGGATTGAGAGGGAGGGAGGAGTGGAGGTCAGTTTCCGCGGCTAAAATCTATCTGGTGTCTACAAGAGTACAGAGCAGAATGTACGATTAACCAGGTATCTATCTATTCCTTTTCTAGAAGGAGACTCTCAAACCTAAAAAGCAAAGGTGAAATTGCTCTGTGAAATTGCTTCATCCCTCTGGGCATCAAGGGACAGAGAAGGAGGATGCGCACTGCCAGTTTAAGGACGAGGCCTAACATGCAAGAAGCCAAGTCTAAGTGGCAAAGGCTTCAAGAACTAGTGCGAGAAGGGGAGAAAACAGAGTAAGAGTCAGGTTTGCAGAAGTTTACCTTTCAGAGCCAGCAGGTGCTCCTGCTTGGGAGGATTCACTTCCATTTTGATCGGCACTTTCGACCCACCGCCTACGGAAGCTGAAGAGGTTCAATAAGTCCGGAAAAAGCCAGAAGAGCAGTTTGACGAACAGGCGTCAAAAAGTCAGACTGCAGTTTCTCTATGCCAGTGGTGCCTTAACTTCTCTTATCACCTCCTTTGAGAACCCAGCGGCGTATTTTTACCAAAGCCATCTCTTGCCTTTTAGAAATTATTAATAAAATGCTTTTATTTTCCAGTCACAGTCACGGTTCGCGGCTTAAGGAAACGCCTCCTCAACAGCAGTACGCAGACTCTCAAATACCTACTTTGAGGAGCTCGAGCAGGGGCATGCTGGGATTTGTGGCTTATACAAACCACATTGCATGCAGGGAGATGTAGTTCACGCCTGCCCCTGCTTGGCAATTGAGTAGGAAAAATCATTACTAGAGTGGAAGCTTCACCCAAAACTTGTTTTATCCCTTCTTTTCCCCATAGAATTATTCCTTGCCTCCCATCAATTCCAGACGCCTTGATAATAACAATAAAGATAACAAAGGGCCCAGGTACAGGTTTGTTTCCTTAAAGATCTAGTGACCTGCAGGAGTGGGAGGAGCGAAGAGGTCGTTTGAGCAGTGTCAGGCGTCGTACTGCGCCTGTGCCCCAGCGGTGAGCGCCAAGGCCTCTGGGTAGGTGGCGCTACCCCGCCCCTCACTAGGAGGCCTTGGCTGCTAGTGAGGCTGCTTCTGCGGTGCGGTTCCTGCTAGGATGGCCGCTCTGGTTGTAAACAAGCCCGGAGCTGGACTAGACAGTGGCCGGCAGGGCAGCCGGGGGACGGCCGTGGTGAAGGTGAGAGGGACCTTGCGTGCACTGTTCTCCACCTTCGGCCTCCCTTCGGTTTAGTCCCATAGATGCTCCCGACGGCGCCGCGGCCCTGGCTTTTTCGGGCTGGATAAGCAGCCTCTGGGCGGTTCTGGGCTTTATGAGCCTGACTTTCTCCTCTCAGACTTTTATCTCTGCTAGCTCGAAGTTGCCTTCTACTCTTGCCAGCCCTCTGCTTGGCATCGCTAACGGGGACTTGTGAAAAGGAGCTTATGGGCCTCTGAGACTGACCTGAACTGGTCTTTGCCCAGTTCTTCTGCTTTTTTAGTTAAGCTCAACCGGCATTCATTAGCTTATTACCTTTCTTATTTTTTTAATTGAGCCATTCTATTTGCCAGTACTGTGTTAGGTATTTTAGCTCGTTAACATCTACCTTAAGAGGTAAATGTTAATTACCGTTTCACACGTGAGAAAATTCAGGTTTAGGTTCACACGGAGTTCCTCAGAGCCAGGATTGACTGGCTTTACAGACGCTTTTCACTGTTGCACTACTTCAGTAACCAAGTATTTATTATTGGTTGAACTTGTTCCCCCTCTTGGTAGTACAATTTATGAAAGTTTTTGAGAAGTCTCCATCAGCAGCATAGTTGGACGTTAGTGGTAAAGTTTATGTGAATTGCCCAGTGCTTGACGTTTGAGATTTTACTATTCATTTGCACTCCAAAATTTATTTAGTAAAAAAAATAAAAATGAAATATGTGGATTCGTTTCGCCTTTCCAATATTTATAATGTGGAAATATCTGGAAGGGGGAATGATGTCAGTGTTTTGAGAATAACTTTAAGAATTACAGGATCATTTGTAATCTGAAATTTTGGTAATCCTCATTCCTAGCTACGTATCAGAATCACTGAGGACTTTTACAAAATAGTTACTGATATATTTGTCCTCCCCCAGTTCTGCTTATGTTGACATCAGAATGTTTTTTACATTCCCAGAAATGATTTTAAGGTGCAACCAGCATGGAGAATCCCTTGACTAGTTAAGATCTGAAGTTCTTTTAAGGTCCTGAATAATGGTCCCTTTAAATTTTCACGTACTGATGGTTTTTACATCACAACAAATGATATATTTCTGCTCATAATGTTTTCAGCCAATATTGGTGTTTGTTGATCTGACTTTTATATATTAATGAAGTTATTCTGAAGATACGTATCTGAGATGTAGAGGAGCCTTTTTACTGTTAGGCATGTTGTATTGTTTGAGCTTTTATTAAATTGTGCTTTATGTAAATAGGGAATACCTGAACATTATTTTGTGAATTAGCTTGACGTTTAAGAAGTTATAATTGGATGGATTTTACTGCTGTGTCTGCTTTTGTTACCGTAATGTTTGCCTTAAAAATCTCAAAAGCTTACCAAAGCCTGATTTAACTCCTGCTTGTTAGCAAGCTACTTTTTTTCATTTTCAGCTTTATGTAGAAAACGTGCCTAAGTTGGGAAAGAAGGTTGTTCTTTTGGCAATATCCTAATGCCACATTTTGTAAGAATGTGGTGTTTTAAACTTTTCAAAATCTCATTGTCATTTTCATAGATGAAACCAAGAAATAAATATTCATCAGAAGGTAAAGCTGAAGTATAAAATGCTAGTCATGTGTAAAATGAATGGCCTCTTGCATAATAAACAAGTTGAAAATAAATTTAGAAAAAACACAAAAGTCTGATACTATGAAATTATTGATATTCAAAAGATATGAGAAAGTATTTTGAGTATTCACCCTTAGTTTTTGAAAATATGATCTAGTTTATTAAAATCTGATTTGCATTTAATAACTTTTGAAGCCCTCTGTGGCATATTTCTGAAGTTTATAAAATTAAGAGTGATTTTTGGTCTTGGGCTTGATTTCATATGTTGTTAGCTGTAATTCCCATTCATAAATACTGAAGAAAGAATTTCTTACTCTGTTGTTTACTGAATTGTTGGAAAATAACCTAGTAACTTTCGTGTGGGACCTGTATGTGGTTTACCAATCAGTGGAATTCTGCTGGTGCATTTTGGAAAAAACCTATGGTAGCAACATAAGTTCCTTTATCTTGTATAATCATGGAGTCAGAGATATAAGATATGAATGAACTAAATACATTTTTAATTTGGCTCTTTGTAGTTTATTTTCATAAATAGGTTTATTTCAGTGTCACTGTAGTGTGAGAACATTTATAAAAATGTTGTTTTAAAATACCTAATTGTGTTATAGCTTTTCTGTATTTAATTGTAATTTGAGGATATTTAAGTGAATCTTTTCCTGCCATTTTAAAAATATAGAATAAATTGAAATTAGGTGTGTCATGTATATATTTGTAGATGTTCCCAGCTGTTTCTCTTCCCACTGTTCCAGTATAATCAGTTTCCTTTGTATTTTGCCAGAAAATAGTTTTCCTGTTTTGATGTGTGTGTGTGTGTGTGTGTGTGTGTGTGTGTATGTCTATGCATGAGTATAAATATATATATTATATATAAGTATATATGTAAATAAATGCTTTCTTGATCTCCCCACTTTTGCACAAAAGTTATACTCTTTCATTTTTTACACTTTATTCATATAAAATCATCCTGAGTGTGTACATAAAATAATTCCAACCTTTTCCTTCCTAAATTGCATACTTTTGTAGTATATGAATGTACCTAATTGTTTTTCAGTCTTGTATTAATGATACTTTGTTTTCAATATTTTGCTAATGAAAATGGTGCTATAAGAAATAGCATGGAAATCTTGTCACATTTAAGATATTTAGTAAGATAAATTCCTGAAAGTAGAATTACTGAGTGATTTTACCTTTGATTAAGTATTGCCAACTTGCTTTCCATTGAGGCTACCCCACTCAATAAAAACTTCACAACTAACTGTATCTGAGCATGCCCGCTCTCCCACACTTTCATTAACACAAAGTGTTGCCAACCTTTTGATGTGCTCTGGAAAAAAAAAGAAGATATTGGTATAGCTTTAATTCCATTTCAAAGTGTTTTAAGTGAGGAGAACATTTTTTTAAGTGTATATTTAAAGAGCTATTTTCTTTTTGTGTGTTATATTAAGCTTTTTTTGAACCATATTGGGATGCAAGTCAGTTGTGAATTGTGTTTCTGAACAATGGAAGATGTTTGCCTTTCATGTATCAGTCCAGATTAACTGCCAAATTAAGATTAAGATTTTAATAGTCTGATTTCCACTTTCTATTTTTTGCCCCTTATTATATATTTGTTGGGTGGTGGTGATTGGCTGAACTTTTTAAATTTTATTTAAATCAGTGCATGGATGTTTGCTATTTTGAATAATACCCTGTTCTTGACAGCTTTTTGTTGTAAGAAGGAAAGATAGGCTGGAAAACTAACAAAGGTATTAAAGTGTTTGGGGTTATGCATGGTACATGGGTGCCCAAGGGCTAGTATAATTATTTCAGTTGGACTGAGCTGTGGGTTGACTTGAGAGATACAGTTGTTTAGGAATTGTTGGTTTATTAATGTGAAAAAAGCTCCCCTAAGAAAATGTTTATCTGTTTCCTCAGAGTTAGCATTAAAAAAGAGGCAGAAACATTGCTGTCTCTGAGTACTTCAAACTCTGAAATAAAGGGAGAATAGAGACTGAAGTGGGTGGCAGTAGGACAGAGACCAGATTATAGCACATCTTGGATGACAGGCATAGGAGTTTGTGGTACAGTTTAGTGGGGTGCTTTTTAAATTATTTAAAATCTTTCTATGTTAAGAGAGACACTGAACATGCTTTATTGATATGTTTGTAGTTTATTGACTATTAAACATAAATTCACAGGCTTGGGAATCAGTACTTGCTGGTTCTTGTTGCCTTTCATTTCACTGACTGCATGTCTTAGGCAAATCATGTATTATAATTGGAACTAAATAGACAAAATATTTCTTAACCCAGTAGCATATATATTAATTGATAATAAGAAATTGACATTTAAGACTAAGGTGATTGCTTTCTTGCCTTTATATTATGTGATATAAATGGATACTAGAAAGATACTTGAGAATTTCTTAAATTTTTTTTATCATTTTCATGGGGAAATTGTCACTCTGGTACATATTTCTAATTATTTTTTGTCTAAATATGGTTTTTTGGAGGGCTAGGTAATTCAGATAAATTAAGAACCCAATTTGGTAGAATGATACTTGCTGTAGATTCAGATATAATAAATCAAGTTATAATTTATGTCATTATCTTGGTTGCTGACATTTAACATCTCAAGATTTCCCTACGATGTAATGCTGTCGTCCTATTTGGTAGAGTCTGTAAGATGAAATGAAAAAAGTTATTTTAAGGTTTTTTTTCCCTCATGGAAGTCTAGAGTAATTTAACAAGATTGATTCAATATAGTAGGTCAGTTTTTTTAAACCTAAACTTATTTTCTTTTAAAATCCTTTAAATAGCACATGTTCCCTTTCCAAATGTTAGGTGTTGGAGTGTGGAGTTTGTGAAGATGTCTTTTCTTTGCAAGGAGACAAGGTTCCCCGTCTTTTGCTTTGTGGCCACACAGTCTGTCATGACTGTCTCACCCGACTGCCACTTCATGGAAGAGCAATCCGTTGCCCTTTTGATCGACAAGTAACAGATCTAGGTAGGAAAACATGTGTGTATGTATTAAAGATTTTAACATTGTTCATGTAATATAAATGTTGTAGGAAACATTTTATTTTTTCACCTGATTTTTAAAGTTGTAAAACTCCAATGAGCTTACCATTTCTTTAAGGCCAGTAGTCTTGTTAATGTCAGAGTCCACTCTTCCTAATTTTATTTCCTCTTGTAAGATGTTTATATTCAATAATTATGTATGGAGAGCTTTAAGACACCCAAGAAAACATGCTAACCTTATTGACAGTATTAAGAATGTTTATTTTCCTGAAGCCATTAATCCAACAAAACAATGTTTCCTTTAGAAACCAAGAGGCTATAATGAAAATACAAATAGATAAATAGAGTCTCAGCATATTTTTGTTTATTGATACCAGAAACTAAAGTGTTTTTATTATTTGATAACTGCTGTAAAAGTGTGTTTAAAGGTCTTGTGGATTTTTTTCAGTTCCTGCATATTCTTAAGTCTTTATATATTTTTAAATGAATTTTTTTTAAAGATTTATTTATTTATACATACAAGCTGGGGTACAGACCAGAGGTGTGGGGCGGCGAGAGGGTTCACCAGAGACAGAGTGGGGAGCAGAACAGGCAGATCAGAAATACACTGCTGAGGGGAGCAGCGGGCGAGGCAGGAGAGGTCTGCCATACCATGTGGGATTCTCCCCACTGGGCGTCGAACTCGCATGGCCGCTGCCCACAGCTCCACAGCGCAGCGCTTAACTGCTGCGCCACCAGGGAGGCCCTAAAATGAATTATTGCCTTGTAATACCAGATTTGAAAATAATAGCATTTCATGGCATTTAAACAGTTATATTAAAGACACAGTATAAATTATATAAGTTCGTTCTTTTTGGTAACAGAATTTTCTCCAAAATGAATTGTTTAAAGTTGCCATTTTTTTCAGGTCAATAGCACTGTTTGTTTAAAAACTATATTAATGTTAATTGAAGATGTTCAAAATGATTTGTCCAACAAAACAAAGCAAAAACGAGAGCACCCAGATTTCTAGGTTGGAAAACTTTAAAATGCTAAGAAATATGGTTGTAAAATATTTTCTTTTTTTTTTTTTTAAGATTTATTTTTTAGGGCCTCCCCGGTAGTGCAGCACTTAGGCGCCGGACTGTGGAGCTGTCAGCAGTGGCAGATTCCTACATGGCTTGCCCACTGTTCCCCTCAGCAGCCTGTTCTGCTCCCCACTCTGTCTCTGGTGAACCTTCTCGCCACCCCGCGCCTCTGGTCTGTACCCCAGCTTGTATGCATAAATAAAATAAATTTTATTTTATTTTATTTTAAAATAAAATAAAAATAAAATAAAATTTAAAATAAATTTTAATAATAATAATAAATTTTAAAAAGATTTGTTTTTTAGTTTATTTGTGCATACAAAAACTGGGATGTAGGCCAGAGGTGTGGGGTGGTCAGAGGATTCACCAGAGACAGAGTAGGGAGCAGAACAGGCGAATCTACTGAAATATGCTCCTGAGGGGAGCAGCAGGCAAGACAGGAGAGGTCTGCTGTGCTATGTGGGTTAATTCCTGTTTTGGTGGCTGGTGATAGCTTGATAGTGCTGAGACTTGAACCCCTGCACCATCAGGGAGGCCCGGTAAAATGTTTTCTTACAGGGAGAAAATAGATTATTTTAAGATTTTGGTGATCTTTGATTTACTTGTGTGCCCATTTGTCATACAACTAATATAGCACAGTGTTAGCATTATTATAGGAAATATTAACTATAAGCAAACAAAAAATTCAGGTAAGAGCAAATATCTCTATCATGACATTCTTTTATTTGGCCTTTTATTATGTAAGACATACATGTACTTTTTTAAAATATAGAACTATATAAAAATAATAATGTTTTACAAATTAAAGATATACTTTCTTAAACCTTTTGAAGAACTCTTTAAAATACCACAGTGTGGGTTGTTACTATCCTCAGTGTTTAACTAAATTAGAAATTTATGATACATTAATTGTATTCTGGGTTGACATCAAACATGATTGTTAGGATACCAACCTTAAAAAACCAAACTAACAGTTTTACCTTAAATATAGGTTGTAATCGCTATAGCTTAGAGACATAAATTTTCACTGTGATGCCATCCTATGGAATATATGTTAATGACCCTTGACATAGTTTGATGTCATTTTTTAAAATCCATTTTCAATTATATTCTAGAAATTATATGTATATTTACATATAAATGTATATGTGTAATTCCTACTTTAGAGAAGAAAACTATTGTAAATATGAGAGAATCAAAATTCTTCAGTCCAAGAAGACTATCAGTAGTTATTTTTGGCAGTTATTATTACTGTTCAGCATTATTTCTCTTCTTTGGTCTGCTAAAATTATACTTTCCTGTCCTCTTATAGTTAGATACAGCTGTGTGATTTGTTTTTAACCAGTAAAATATGAATAGAAGTGGAAGTTTTAACTTGCAGGTAAAAGCTGTTAAGAGGGATTTTATGATAGTTTGTGGTAAAATTTTCTGCCTGATATGTGAGCTGGGCCAGGTAGGTGGAGGCTTAGTGACCTGTGTTCTGATCATGAACAGTGGGGAACAGAACCTCTCATGTCCTCAAACCCTGAGATTGTTGCATGAACAGACAGTAAATTTTGTTGTTTTAAGACACTGAAATTTTAGTTATTTGGACAGTTATGTAAGTATTAAATGTTACATTAGGCAATTGGTAGATACTGCCTACATATTGCTAGGAGTTTATGTGTTTGTGTCATATAATGATAATACCTGGAAAATTGTCAAGACAATATGTTTAAGTAAAGGACTCACTTGGTGTACTTCTTAACCTTTATGTAAATAGAGTAGAACTCAGCTTGTGGTAGAATGTCTGTGAAAAATTAAGGGGAAAATCTGGTAATGTGTCAAGACTTAGGGAAATACCAAGTGGATTGCATAAATGTACTTGGGAAAGTAGGTCACAGAAGCCAGTGGAGGCTAGAGATATTTAGCCTAGTTTAAAATTTTTGGAGAACCCCAGCAAGAAGTGACTTTAAAAGACGGAAGTAAAGAGGGACCAAGAGGAAGGAAAGCTCTGCATTCAATAATCCCATAAACCATTTATTTTTTATTTTATATCCATTCTTTCATATAGTGAATCTGTAGTAGATGGAAGCTGTTTATCAGGTGCTATTTATTTTTATAGAAGCTCAACATGCAGACATTCCTTCTAACTGACACCATTCCTTTTAATTGCTGATGAATCTGGCTTTTACTTTCAATCTCAGGAAGAGTTTGTGTGTATGTGCATGCATTCACATGTGCATGTTTGACCTTTTATGGTTGGTTCCGGGGGAAAGAAGCACTGGTCCTTATTCTTCCCAGATGGGATTATTGTCTTACTTTTGTGTGAGGCTCTGTATGTTTGCAGGGGAAAGAGTTTACATAGTTACTGACTACCATAGAGACCTAGATTAGAAAAGGGTAGTGAAAAATATTATCTCTAACTGTTATAGTTCTTGTTTACTAAGAGATGGAGTTTTTTAGGTCAGCGTATTTTTTGTACAGTTAAATATGAGTTATAAAATAAGTTTAATTTGTTGTAAATAACTTTTTTAAAAAAAGAAATAGTACAAAAAAAATCAGTGTGTTTTACACTATAAGAGTGAATATTGGTGTGTGAAACTTTTTCAGCTATGTATGTGTATATGTATGTGTGCATATGTATGTGTGCATATACATACATGTATACATAGATATACATATACACATATGTGTTATCCTGGGTTACAATGTAAATGTATATCTTAACTGTAATTTGCTATAAAAATATTTTAAAGTACTACTCTAGAATATGTAATGAAAGTGACTAAAAGGATTAAGATTCTATTATTTTTCTATAATAGAATTTTAAGGTATTTTAGTACTTAGAATCATGAAGAGTTGTGTTTTTTTGTTTTTAAAGATTTATTTATTTATGCATTCAAGGGCTGGGGTGTAGGCCAGAGGTGGGGGTGGTGGTGAGAGAAATCACCAGAGACAGAATGGGGAGCAGAACAGGCAGATCAACTGAAATACACTGCTGAGGGGAGCAGTGGGTGAGACAGGAGAGGTCTGCTGCGCCATGTGGGAAGCTTCCTGGCCAGGGATCAAACTCATGCTGCGGGGGGTGCCAATAGCTTCATAGTGCTGAGGCTTAACCCGTTGTGCCACCAGGGAGGCCCAAGAGTTCTGTTTTTAAGAGATTATTAATAAGATACTTGTTCTAGTATAAAGAGAATTTAGGGAAAATTGAATTTTTAAGATTTAGGAACAAGTGATTAAACTATATACTTAGAAATTACTAGAAATTAAATTGAGATCTTATAAAATTATTAATATTACATTTTCTTAGATTTTTTTTATATTCCAGGAGATTCAGGTGTGTGGGGATTGAAAAAAAATTTTGCTTTATTGGAACTTTTAGAACGACTGCAAAATGGACATGTTGGTCAGTGTGGAACTACAGAAGAAACCATTGGAATATCTGGAGAGGTATTGATTAAGCTTGGTGAAATATTTTTATTGGTGGGAATTTTTTCTCTAACTTAAAATATTTGGCATTAAAAGCACAATATTTTCTCATTTCAGCAGGTAGGATTTCAGAAACAAGTTTTATTTTGTTGCAGTTTTGAAGGCGACTTTATTTCCAAAAGAGCAAAAATAAAACTGAAACTTGAATTTCTGAAACTACTGTGTCCAGATCATGTTTTATGTGTGTATTTGTTTCCTTATCATAATTGATTTCTACCCAAGGATAAAATGAAAGAGTAAGGAGATTATGGGAAAACAAGAAGTATATGTAAGCTACATTCAGGCAGAGGATACAGAAGGGAATTAGTTAATACAAAGTACAAAGAAGAACTCATGAAAGAGACCATTTTGTGCAGAAGCAAAGTGCCTTTTAAAGATACCAATAGTTCCTGAGGGAACTGCTACCATTAAAGAGCTTCAGGATAGGGTTAAATTATGTGTGGGTATACTCTCTTTGGACAGGTAGGTCTCCAGGTCTCTTGCTTAATAACAGGAAATAAATGTCAGATTTATTTCCACTTCTCCTATTAGACCATGATTTATATAAAGTGAGTCAGTGAAATGAATTTGAAACTGAAACACTGTTTCCTAAATTTTTGCAGTTCTTTCCTATGCTGTATCTTTCATCTTTTTCAAAAGTCATTAGACTATTATCTAATGTTGGCCTTGTAAGTTATGGCAGGTCAGGAAAACAAAATATATGGCAGGCCAGGAAAACGATAGGTGTAACTTTTTTATTTCACATGTGCACATGTATTTCTCATAGTTGTTTAACTTTGGGTTCATTTCTCATTTAATTGATACTGAAAGACCCCACCAGTGTATTTTCTAATTTTTATTTCTAGAAAAATTTATACCAAATTTCATCCTTTTCAATATGGCCGCCTAATGTTTAGCAAAAGTTTTTAAAGAACTTGATTTTGTCACATGTAAATTTTCCAACTGGAAATGTGTTTTAATAACACTGGTCAAACACTGGTCAACAAATTTTTACGAAAGTCATGTTACTGAAATAAAATTAGTCATTTCCTATCAATTTGTATGTGCTCAACATGAATATGACAGTCAAATTCTAATTTTGGCTCTAGTTTGGCTAGAGCCAAACTAGTTTGGCTCTAATTGATGTTTACATCATGCAATGTATGCCAATAGTAATAGGCCTATGGGTAATACCTGTGAAAAATCAAGTCATAGACTGTTTCTTAGATTTCTTCGCTTGTCTCTTGTATAGCTGTTCAGGAGCATCTCTGGGGAGTGTCCAGCAGTAGTCAGCCAGCAGTGTAGTGGGCCATTTTCCCTGGTATCTTTGTTTCATTGATGCGATATCTTGATGAAAACGTTCACCATGTTCATCACTAACCATACCACAGTTTTCAGGGAAGAAATCCAGATGGGAATGAAGGAAGTGGATCTTTAGAGACATTGCAGCCAAGTTTCTGATAATGTATCAGCAAGTCTTCTACTAGTTTCTTGAGTTTTCTGCCCTAACATTCCCAAGAAAGTTTGTAGACACTAGGCGAAAAGCATTCCATGCTTGTTTCGCATCACCCTGCAGCAAGTTGTTGAACCGGTCATCTTTGAAGAGCTCTCGAATCTGAGGACCCACAAAAACTCCCTCTTTAATCTTTGCTTTGCTGAGTTGAGGAAATTTTTCATGCAGGTATTGGAAAGCTGGCGAGGTCCAGTCCATGGCTTTCACAAAATTCTTCATCAAACTAGTTTGATGTCAAGGGGTGGTAGCAGGATTTCGTGAGCCTCGACCAGAACTGGGTGCTGGATATTCTTCTCTCCAACTGCTACATTTTGATTGTGAGTCCATTCCTTCTGCAAGTAGTGCAATTCACTTGCTCGGCTCTCCCACTCACATAAGAAACATGTATTTTATATATCCCTGCTGCAGTCCCATTAAAAGGGCAACTAGCTTCAAATCACCACAAACATGCCAGCTGTACTTGTTATACTCAATGGAATACAGTAGCTGCTTTAAGTTGTCATAGGTCTCTTTCATATGGACAGCACACGCTACTGCCATAGATGGAAGACGGTTTCCATTGTGCAACAGCACAGCCTTAAGACTTTTTCAAAGAGTTAGAAATAGTCTCCATTCTTGTGGGTCATGAGTGATTTCTAAGTCATTCATGAGGCCCTCAATATTGGAACAGAATACCAGTCCTTTCTGAAGAAAGTCTCCAATTGCTGGTGGCGCTTTCAATATAGAGTAATCGTGACGTCTTCTAGAAGATTCCATTGTTGGAGTCTTGATGATGCAATCAATTCTGGGTGATGTGTGCATGATGGTATTATGCAATGCGATGCAATATTACATCATTCTAGGCTGATTTAGGATGTTGCAGTCCTACTGGATAAATTTACATGGGGAAACATAAAATGAATTATATGAAATATCTTCAAAACGAGAGCTAATGAAAAATTTTCAGGGTTATATTCATGTTCAGTACACTAAGATACTACAGATTAGGGCCTTTTGAAGTCAGTAACTATCTCAGTGTTGACCAGTGTAATTAATGAAAACTAGGTATCATGTTAAAAAACTTAATAGAATGTAGATTTTATTTTTTTGCTTGTTAATTTAAATCAGTGATTTTTAACCAAGCTTACCTATGGAACTTTAGAAAAAACTGCAGAAGCCCAGGTTTCATCCATGACCTATTGAAATAAGTATTACCTGGTTGGAGCCTGGGTCTCTGTGTTTTTAAAAACTTCACAACTGATTCTGTCTAAGCCACTTGTTATCTAAAGAGCATTTGTGCTTCTCTTCTTCCTATTTATCATCATAAGTAATATTTCAAGCATCGGGGATGTACTTATCAGACATTATTAGTCTTAAAATAACTTAATCTCTATTTCAGTTTCATAGGTATTAAGTAAGGGGGGTACTTCATTGAAGATGTTGCGCTGACTTAGTCTATGAGAATAATTTTACTTTTAGCCTCAAATTCATAGTGTATATTGGTAATAAAGTTCAGAAATAACATCTCACCCATAGAAATGAATATATTCTTAGATGAACAAAAAAAAAAATACTTAGTTGCCAGTATATTTTTTTATACAAAGGCTGATAGGTTAAAACAAAATTAGGGACTTTTATGTTTCAGAATTTGTCATGTTACGATGATTGGGGTTCAGTTTTAAGACATCAGTTTTTTTGTTTATCAGAGCATCATTCGTTGCGATGAAGATGAATCTCATGTTGCATCTGTATATTGCACTGTATGTGCAACTCACTTGTGTTCAGAGTGTTCCCAAGTTACTCATTCTACAAAGACATTAGCTAAGCACAGACGAGTGCCTCTCGCTGATAAACCTCATGAGAAAACCATGTGCTCTCAGCATCAGGTGCACGCCATTGAGTTTGTTTGCTTGGAAGAAGGCTGTCAGACTAGCCCACTTATGTGCTGTGTCTGCAAAGAATATGGAAAGCACCAAGGTCACAAGGTATGAATATAGTTTTTCAGCCCACCATTTATTTTCACTGACCTGGCTCTTTATGCTAAAAATAGGAATTAAAGAAGAATTCAGTGATGTAAGTTGAGCTTTGTTGCATGAAAAGAAACGAGATTTTTTTTTTTGAATGTCTTAAAAATTTCTGAGACCGCATGATTTTTTCCTTCATTGAGCGATAACTTTCCAGCAAGAAATAGAATTTCTTTTCTTCATGTGCATGTTTTTATAAAATGCTAGATTGTTTTGACAGTACTTATTCTATTGATGAACTATTGCTTATAAAACTTTAGAGAAAGTCTCTTGGGTTCTTGTTTAGTAATGAACTTCCCAATTTTATATGATTTATTTGCATGATAGTTTTCTTACAAAGAGGTGAAGGCAACTTAATATATTTTACCCTCTTTTTTTTTTTTGAAGATTTATTTATTTATTGCTTAGAAGAACTGGGGTGTGGGCCAGAGGTGCAGGGGTTAAGAGGATTCACCAGAGACCGAGTAGGGAGCAGAACAGGCAAATCTACTGGAATACACTGCTAAGGGGAGCAGTGGCTGAGATAGGCGAAGTCTGCTTCACCACATATGGGTTAGCCCTGGCCTGGCCTGGGGAACTCAGACTGTCACAATGATAGTGCTGAGACAACCCCTAGGCCACCAGGGAGGCCCTGTTTTACCTTTTGTGCTATGCTTTTTCTAAGTGTTATAAAAATTACTTGTGACAGATGATTTTTTAGATTATGAGTAAGAAAACTAAATATTTCTTTAATAGTCAATACCATGAGTCCTTTTCTATAATTATGTTGCATTTTATAGCATTCAGTGTTGGAACCAGAAGCTAACCAGATCCGAGCATCAATTTTAGATATGGCTCACTGTATACGGACATTCACTGAAGAAATTTCAGATTATTCCAGAAAATTAGTTGGAATCGTTCAGCACATTGAAGGAGGAGAACAAATAGTGGAGGATGGAATTGGAATGGCCCACACAGAACATGTATGCATTTTTTTTCTTCTTTACCTTTCTATACTTTTCCTTCTCATCTTTTAACCTAATATTTATTGAATAATTACATATGCCAGTACTGTACTTATCACTGGAAATAAGTTTTTTAAAAGCCTCTGTCTTCATGGAACATCATGGAAGAGAGAGGATTTCAAGTGTGATAGTTTTGTGTGGCAAGTACAGGATGCTTTGGCAATGTATAAGAGGCACAATAACGTAGGTGAGTCAGGAAAGTCTTCCTAAAAAACATAATATTTGAACTGAAATTTGAAAGATCTTGTGGGCTAAGTTGTCCGAGAGAGGGAAATGTATTTTGTAATATCTGTAAGTGAGAATTGTGCAGATTGTAGAAACTTAAAGATTTTAACTATGATTGAGCCTCGAGTATTTGGTGGGGCATAGCAAGAAAAGAGATTGGAGAGTTAACAATCAAATTCTATAGGATCTTCTTAACTTGTTAACCATGTTCAAGAGTTGGACTTTGTCTAAAGGACAGTGATGAGCCACTGAAGAATTGGCATGGAAATAACAATTAGATTTCATTAAGAAAGGCTGCTCTTCAATGTAAAAAATGAATTTGAGGGAAACAAGGTTACAAGCAAGGAGTTCTATTAGGAGCTAAAATTATCAAGTTGAGTAATGTTTATGGCCTCAATAGTGAGTATGGGAACAAGTAGATAGATTTGAAATTTTAAAGAAGTAGAATAGGTGGGTCTTAATGATTGTCTGATAATATTGATTAAATAGGTGACTGGAAGGTCAGGCATGATAAGCTAGGTTTATACCTTGCTCTACTAATGGATGATGATATGCACTGATGCGAGAGGAAGAAGAATTTTGGGAGTAATTAGTGGGACCAAATTGATAGTTTATTTTGGTGGTTGAATTTTATTATTTTTGTGAAATAATCAGATGGAGATACTTTCCAGTGAATTGAGGACTGAGTGGGTGTTAGGAAGTTCAACTATGAAAGGAAGGAATGAGCTAAGGTTCTTGTTTTTAAAAATTGAAATTTTAGGGGAGAAAGGAATCTTTTTTTCCCGATGGGAATGTATAACATAGGGACAGACAAGATGTAATGTTCTCTTGGATAAACAAATTTAAAGCTAAGTCATCGTGGAATGTTGCTGGAACTGCTTTGTTCACCATAGTGGCCACTAACCACATATGGCTATTTAGGTTTAAATTGTTTAAAAATCAAATAAAATACAAAATTTAGTTCCTCAGTCTCACTAACTATATTTTAAGTGCTCAGTCTGCACTTGTAGCTAGTGGTGAACATATTAGTCAGTACAGCTGTGGAACATGTCCGGTATCACAGAAAGTCCTGTTAGACATTGTTGTGCTTCAGTGGATATATTTTATTTAGTCCCTCAGCAGATATTTACTGAACACATACCAATTGCTCTACACTGATCCAGCACTAGTCTAGCTAAGAAAACACCACTGTATAAGTCAAAACTCTTAGCCTTTGCAGAGTTTACGTTTTAATGTTGTTAGAGACACTAATAAAATACTATGACCGAGGTATGTTAGGTGCTTTGGAGAAAAACAGGGTAAAAAAGTAGTACACTTTTTTATGGGGAGTTCAAGGATTGACATCCTGAGAAAGGAATAATAGGCAAAGACTTATGGGAATAAGAAAGCAACATGCAAATAAACATTTAGGGGCAGAACATTCAAGGCAGAAAGATGAGCTAATGCAAAGATTCTGAAGTTTAAGTGTGCCTAACCAACTATGAGGAGGCTAAACAAAGCTAGAGTAGAATGAATGAGCGGAGTGTAAGGGAATTGATGGTCAGAAAGGTCTAAGGCACTTGCTCTTCTTTCTGCCAGGGAATGCTCTTTCCCAAGATAATACAGCCTTTTTACCTGTATTACTTTTGTCAGGTCTTTGCTCACTTGCATCGACCTTCTCAAGGCTGTCCTTGAAAAATTTTGTATGATGAAGTTTGGCATTTACTTACTCTGAGTGGAATGGGAAACCATTGGAGAGTTCTGAGCATAAGAATAATTATTTTTCTGATTAACATTTAAAAGGGCTGCAATAGATTATAGGGAATGAAATAGATCTAGTGAGACTATCAGACCATTATAATAATCAGGTGAGAAGTGACTTTGGATCAGGTTGGTAACAGTGGGAATGGTAGGGCATATTCTAGATATACAGTAGTTCCTCAAACAGCATTTCATTATAATGTTGATGAGAAAAAACAATCCCAGCCAAGCTGAATGAAGACACTAGTCAAGGACCTGCTTTCTTTCTTTTTTTTTTTAAGATTTATTTATACAAGCTGGGGTATAGGCCAGAGGCGTGGGGTGGTGAGAGGGCTCACCAGAGACAGAGTGGGGAGCAGAACAGGCAGATCAGAAATACACTGCTGAGGGGAGCAGCGGGCGAGGCAGGAGAGGTCTGCCGCACCATGTGGGATTCTCCTGGGCTGGGCTGGGCATCAAACCTGCATCATGCGCTGCCGACAGCTCCACAGCGCAGCGCTCAACCGCTGCGCCATCAGGGAGGCCCCCCTGCTTTCTTTATAAGCAATTTTTTTTTTTAAAGATTTATTTTTTATTTATACATACAAGCTGGGGAACAGGCAAGAGGCGTGGGGCGGCGAGAGGGTTCACCAGAGACAGAATGGGGAGCAGAACAGGCAGATCAGAAATACACTGCTGAGGGGAGCAGCGGGCGAGGCAGGAGAGGTCTGCCGCGCCATGTGGGATTCTCCCTGGCCTGGCGTCGAACTCGCGTCGCCGCTGCCGACAGCTCCACAGCGCAGCGCTTAACCGCTGCGCCACCGGGGAGGCCCCTCTTTATAAGCAATTTTGTTTAAAATTGCAGTTTCCAAGAACCTGTTGATGACATTGAGGACTTACTATAATTTGAAGTCTGCAGAATTTGCTGTGGGGACTGGTTTTAGGGTACAAAAATGTTAATGATAACCCCAGTTTTTTTACTTGAACAGCCTGGAGAGCGCGGATTTGCCATTTATTGAGATGGGAGAGATTGGACATTAGGTACTTGATTTTACTTGACATATCATTTAAATAGTTGTAGATCCAAAGGCTTTGATTAAGGGAAAAGATCTAGTGTGAAAATACAAATTTTGGAATTTACAAAAGATGTTGATATAGTATTTAAATTTTTATTACTTCATATAGAAAATACTTGTTTAGGTAATAGTTATTTGAAAGTTATTTTTATTTCTTTAGGTACCAGGTACTGCAGAGAATGCCCGGTCATGTGTTCGAGCTTATTTTTCCGATCTACATGAAACTCTGTGTCGTCAAGAAGAAATGGCGCTAAGTGTTGTTGATGCTCATGTTCGAGAAAAACTGATTTGGCTCAGACAGCAACAAGAAGATATGACTATTTTGTTGTCCCAGGTTTCAACAGCCTGTCTCCATTGTGAAAAGACTTTGCAGCAGGTAGAGTTTAAACATGGTTAGGAATAGTTTAAGAAGGAGAATTTTAAGGTTAAGTAGACAATTAGACATACACACTATTCTATTTTATTAATTCGGTAATTTTTTTGTGTCTACTTCGTGCACTAATGTTGTGCTTAAGACATAGTCTCTAACCTCCACTTTATTCCACCAACCTTATAAAATGGCTTCTTCATAGGCCATACCCACTATCAGACCATGGGTACTTCAGTTGTGCCAATCCAAAAATAGTACAAGTCATGTACTATTTTTTCTGCTTAGTGGGCTTAATATCTTCCTTTTCTGGTAGCAGAAGTCCTTCAACATCTAGCTGAAATGTTTGCTATTCTTTGAAGTTCTCTTTCTTTTGGCTAGGCTGTGTTCTAGCACAAACTACCTATTTCTGCTCTAATTTAGTGATTCTTAAGTTTGATATCACAGAAAGCCTGTTTTTAATGATTGAGGTATCCTAATTTGTTACCCAGTTTGCAGCTTGCTTACTTTTAAAATAAATTAGATTTAAAGTTGTTTTAACCAGAAATGTCAGTCATTTCTGTTTCAGATCTGCTCTCACGAGTGGGTGATATAAAGCCAATCATTGCTCTATGAATTCCAGATAAGCTGCAGTCTGTCTTATTTTACTGATACATATATTGCAAATAATTGAGTTGATTTCAAATCATTATAGTGCTAAACCTTTTACCAATGTACAGTTTTTCCTCTTAAATCAAATATCTGATAAGACTTATAAATATGGCCAGGCTGTAAATACTTCATTTTGTACTGTCATTTTGGCCTTGTCACATTGAGGAAAAGTGAAAGAGGCTATTGTGGTTGGAATAGAGTAAATGACAAAGAGAGTGTTAGAAAGTTAGTAGGTGTTATATGTTCAAAGGCCCTATGGGCCAGTGGAAGGACTTCAACTTTTACTGACTGAAATGGGAAAATCATTGTATGGTTTCAAGGACTACAGTGAC
This sequence comes from Scalopus aquaticus, assembly GCA_004024925.1. NCBI lineage: Eukaryota > Metazoa > Chordata > Mammalia > Eulipotyphla > Talpidae > Scalopus > Scalopus aquaticus. The sequence continues at coordinate 74,313 of PVIJ01002793.1, forward strand.
TTGATCTTGCATGTTTAAAGGAACACTGTCTGCTGTGTGAAAATCAATTGACAAGGGCAAAGATGGAAGGATTTCAATAGTGAGGAGGCTATTGTGAATTCCAAGTGAAAGATAATAGTGGCTAGGATAGCAGGGTTTAGAAAGCTCAGATTGTTGGTATCAAGAAGCATTTGTTGATGAATCATATGTGTGGGGCATGAAGGAAGAGAAGGCAAGAATGACTTCAAGACATTTTTTCTGAGCAACTTGAATGATTAGAACTCCTATCAACTAATTTGAATATGTAACTGGGCAACAGACAACACCACTGCTTCCATGGAGCTTAAATATTATTGCTTGATTTCTGTCATATGAAGACTCTTTTGGTATATGTTTAGAATATCTCTGGAATATTTGTGAAACTGAAAATATTTGACCTTGAGGAGAGGGCCTGGAAATCTAGAATGACAGAGGGAGTCCTTTCCAAGTTTGACTTTTAAGCTTTTTATTTTTTTAAACTAATATGTGTGTATCTTAAAACTTTATATATATGTACAACAAGCATACAGAAATGTGTATTTAAGGGTTCAGTTGGCTGAAATTGCAGACTAGACATTAGTGTAACTAGCACCCAAATTAAGTAACAGGAAATTACTAGTACCTCTGATGCCCCTCAGACGTGCTTCTAGTAATTACCTGGCTTTCTTCATAAGGATAAACTACTATCTTGACTTCTAATGCATACCTTATTTTTGTCTGGTTTGGTAATTAATATGAATGGAATAATATGAAATCTTCATGTCAGTTTTTCATTTACTCTATATTATTTGTGAAATTCATGTCATCCTATGTAATTATGGTTCATTCTCACTGTAGTATGGTCCTGTATTTGTAAATATACAATAGTGTACTATTCATTCTTCTGTTGATATGCTTGTAAGTTATTTATTAGTGCCCTTTTATTATCCTGGTCAAATTTACATTTAAGTTAACCTTCAGTACTGTAATGTTCAATGAACTTTCTTGCATTTTGGTGATAGCTCTTTTTCTTTAACAAGTTTATAATAGATACTGTGTTTTCTTTTTTTTTTTTTCTAGGATGATTGTAGAGTTGTCTTGGCAAAACAAGAAATTACAAGGCTACTTGAAACACTGCAGAAACAGCAGCAGCAGTTTACAGAGGTTGCAGATCACATTCAATTAGATGCCAGCATCCCTGTCACTTTTACAAAGGTAATGATGTACTATAATTTTTAGGTATATCTTCTGACAAATCATATTTTACATTATATGATAATCAGCTTGAAGAGACAACTAAGAAAAATGAATCATAAAATTAAACAAAAATAATATTTTCTTAGTGTTAAACAGAAAGTGGAATAATGAATCTCTATGTACCCATAACCCACTTTAACAATTAGAAACTTTATTTCATCTATCCTTTCCCCCACCCCCCTTTCTACCTAGTCTCCCAGATTATTTTGGAACAAATCCAAACCTACCATTTCATCCTAACATCATGTCATTTCATCTGTGAAATACTTTCATGTGTATCTCTAAAAGGTAAGGGCTCTTTTCAGTGTCCAGAGTACTGACCATTACACCATGGGGCCAGGTAAGGGCTCTTTTTAAAAACATAACCAAATACTGTTATTACACATAAAAACTTAACGAATCCCTTATAGAATTAATGTATAATTAAAAAATCCATTATTTAGTTAGTATTTAAACTTCCCAGATTGTTACAGATTTTTTGTTTTTTAAGTTGGATATGTTGAGACTCCAAACAACTTATAACTGGCATTTGGTCAAAAATTTTGGTCGATTTTACAGTCATTTCCCCCTAATCTAAAACATTCCATCTGTTCCATTTTGCTTTCTATTTGGAGAGCTTTTAAAAATTTGTTTTGTTTCATAATTATGTGAAACATATTTACATTGCCCAAAGTCAAATCTACAAAGCAGGGTTCATTCAGAGAAGTCTAGTGCTTATACCTGTCCCCTCTATCCTTTTCTTCTCTTTCCTGTAGCAATACATTAAGTTTTAATTTTTATTAAAATTTCCTTATTTAAAGAAATTTATTAAAATTTCTTTCCTTAGATTTTGGAAGTTTTCAGTCATTATTTCTTCAAGTGCTCTCTCTTCTGTCCATTTCTTTCTTCTCCTTCTGGGAATCTCATAATGTATATATTGGTCTACTTCATGGTGTCTCAGAAGTTCCTTAGATTCTTTCTCTTCACGTTTTCATTTTTGTTTTGTTCTTCTGACTCAGTTTCAAATGACTTGTCTTCAAGTTTTTGGAATTTTTTCCCTCTGCCTGAAGTCTACTGTTGAAACAGAACTTGAGCTCCAGAATCTCTACTTTTTAGTTTATTTTTAATTTTTTAATTTTTGTCAAACTTTTATTTGCCTACATTGTTATTCACTTTTGTACAGTATTTCATTTCTCCCCTCAAGTGTGGTCCCCATAATTCTCCCCATGATCCCATCACCTGTGAACCATCACCAGAGTCTTAACAATCTTCTTTCCCTATTTTGACCTCTCACCCTCTCTCCTGCTGTGTGCCTCAGATCTAGAGTTTACCTGCAAGTGTTACCTTAACAATCTTCTTTCCCTATTTTGACCTCTCACCCTCTCTCCTGCTGTGTGCCTCAGATCTACAGTTTACCTGCAAGTGTTACCTTTTTTTCTGATCCTTTGTTCAGTTTCCTTATATATACCTACTGTAAATGAAACCATCTGATAGTTTTCTTTTTGCTTCTGAGTTATTTCACTGAGCATAATCCCTTCTAGCTCCATCCATGTTGCTACAAAGGGCATGAGTTTGTCTTTTTTGATTGCTGAGTAGTATTCCATTGTATAAATATACCACATCTGCTTGATCCATTCATCTGGTTTTTGGCTTTTAGATTGTTTCTATATTTTAATTACTGTAAATAGACTTAAATAAACCAGAGTGCAGGTATCCTTTTGAATTAGCGTTTTTGTGTCCTTTAGGTACAGACTCTCTACTTTTTAAGTTTCTCATTTTGTCCATTTTTCTCATTTTTTACTGTATTTCTTTTAGCTCATTGATCATATTTATGGTAGTTATTTTAACTCATAGTCAACTCAGATTCAAATTTCTGCAAGTTCAATTTTTAAATTTTATTTTGTTCCTTGATTTAATATTATTTCCCTGTTTCTTTGTATACCTTGTGGTCTTTTGTTTAAGATTGGGCACTTGAAGAAGCAACTGCATCACCCAATCTTTATGGGTGGGTTTCATGCATTGGACAACTGTCATTTGTGAGCCTTGTGAGAGATTCTAGGACTTCTAAAACTTTTTCTGAGAATGTACCTTCTCTGGCCTTAAGGATATGTTTTTAGCCATCTCAAAGTCCTTTAGCAGCTTTTCCTCCTCCTCCTCCTAAGTTAATAATTTCTGATTCCCCACTATAACTCCCTACATGTACTTGACTCTGTTTCCAGTGGCTTCCAAACTATGCCACTCGTCCATAGGAGGTTCTAGGCAGATGAGACAGAATCCAGTGTCTAAAGCTGTCCTTAAATAAGCCAAAAATTAAATGCTTAGTTCATATTTTGTTTCTGTCTCAAGGAAAGAGACTGGCATAGGCCTCAGGCTAAAGGGTCATAAAAAAGTTCCACAATGCTGTGCTGGGTAGGGAGAGAAATTCTACTTTCCTACCTTTCTTGCTGTAATCTCTTCGTGGTTTTGTTTTGGCTTGACTGCTAGTGTAGCTACTCACAACGGTATTCTGGTCCACATAATGTATTATTTCTGAGTTGTAGGAATGGATTTGAGCATAGACTTGGAAGCAAATGTTATATAGATGTTAATTGTAACACATGCAGTAAATGAGTATGTATAATGAGAAGCTGGCCTAATATAAACTCTGAAAATTGTCAACATTTAAGATATGGATAAAAAGAAAATGGGAGTATGTATACGAAAAGGTGGGATGAAAACCAGGAAAATTTTGTTTCATAAAAGCATAAAAAGAATGTTCAAATAATGAAGCAGAGTAATAATTTTGCTGGCACTTATTTAGCAGTTATCAAATGCCAACAATGGTTACAAGAACTTTTAGTTGTATTTTAAGAAATTAATTCTTGCAAAAATTATATATAAATTTGGTACTATTTATATTATGTAGATGAGAAAAATGAGGCAGAATTCATGTAGCTAGTTACATCTATAAGTTTGTTCAGTGCAGCATTTTTAGTATCAAAAAATCAGATAATCCTAATAGCTGTCAGTTGGTAATTGATTAAATTGTGGTTTGTGAAATACAGTGAAGCAATTGAAAGAAAAAGGTAAATCCATATATTATGAAATGAAAGGATCCCAATACTGTTGAGTGTAATAAGTTGCAGTATTTTTAAAAAATACTTGGTTTGTGCATGTTAACTATTGTTTACATAGGCAAGTGGAGGAATATAAATGAAATTTAAAAAAAATATTTCTGGACTGTGGCATTCTTCATTTTATATTGATATATTTAACATAGCATAAAATACTCAGACTAAGTTGACCTTGAAAATTTGGGAAAATGAAGTGTATGTGTACATTTTATTTATATATATATTTTTTACTATTGTAAAGTTTATTAATGAGAGATTTAGCAGAGGAATAATTCATCTTTGAGCAGATCAGATTCAAGGTATTTTGAAACTCACATTTCAATGGGTACAGGAATGAATAGGAAAGAAGGAAATAATAACAAGTGTTTTGTCAATGAAAGTATAAATGCTAATAATACTTTCTAACTTCATATCAAAATAAAAAGATTTAACATTTCTTAAATTATAGGATAATAGAGTTCATATTGGACCAAAAATGGAAATTCGAGTTGTTACATTAGGATTAGATGGTGCTGGAAAAACTACTATTTTGTTTAAGTTAAAACAGGATGAGTTCATGCAGCCTATTCCAACAATTGGTAAGTATCAATATTGCTTTTTACTTAAACAGATATTTTTATAGACACATCTTAGTCTCTAGCCGAGTTCTTTGGATCTTTTTTTTTTTTTTAAAGATTTATTCATCTATACATACAAGCTGGGGTATAGACCAGAGGTGTGGGGCGGCGAGAGGGTTCACCAGAGACAGAGCGGGGAGCAGAACAGGCAGATCAGAAATACACTGCAGAGGGGAGCAGCAGGCGAGGCAGGAGAGGTCTGCTGCACCATGTGGGATTCTCCCCGGCCGGGCATCGAACTCACATCGCCGCTGCCGACAGCTCCACAGCGCAGCGCTTAACCGCTGCGCCAGCAGGGAGGCCTGTTCTTTGGATCTTAAAGCCAATCTGACTTGGCAATGGACTTGTCTCTCATGCCAGTATTTCAGAAAAATTAAAAGATTCAGTGTTTGTGGGGTTGAAATGTGATGCAGGTTTCGAGGGCTAACTGCTGTTAAAGGTGTACATTCCCCACGTAGGAGTGGGGTTGATCAGGCAGCAGTAGATATTGCTGTGTGAAAATATTTGTAAGTCACAATTAGAAACAGAGGGTTGCCTGTATTTTGTGTGTCCTTCATTTAAATACAAGCTTAATATTAAAATTACCTTTTTATTTTTTTTTTAAAAAACAGGTTTTAATGTGGAAACTGTAGAATATAAAAATTTAAAGTTCACTATTTGGGATGTAGGTGGAAAACATAAATTAAGACCATTGTGGAAACATTATTACCTCAATACCCAAGGTAAGAGTGAAAAATGACATCTTTTCAGCGTTTTAGGATGCCAGTTTTCAATCTCTTAATTTAACTGATAAAGCTGATATTTAAGCATTGATTAAATACTTGACTAGATCCCTAAATACTGTTACCCAAACTTACATTATTTAAAAAGTGAAGTTGGAAAGAATATGTATGTTTATTTCTTGAAAATCCAAAATTTTAGCATAAGACCATACTTAACTGAAATATGTGAGCAGTTAAGTACTTACCTTGCTGCTTCTAATAATCATTAGTGGTCAGATGAGTGTGAGCACTAACTTATTGTGGTGTTTTAATACAATTTGTTGCATGTGCTCCTGCTGTTCTATTTAATTCAGTTCAACATTTTTCCAATTGTAATTTCTCAATAGCTGATGCCTTTATTTCTATTCATATTTTATTATCTGCAGAATAAACTATAGTAGCATGCTTTTGACCAAATTTATATCACATATAGTCTGTGTAGCATGTGTTTACATTTGGGCCCCATTCTGTGCTTTTGCCTACTGTAAAACCAATGTGAAATTTATGTTTATATCCTACTTTCCACCTAAAGAGACTAATTATTTTTACTTTGGGATCTTTGATACTGAATTTTTATGAAACAATGATTAATGGTAAAAAGTGAAATGTTGAACATGAAAGTCTGAAAATGTTTAGCTACTAAAAAGTAGCTGGAAAGGTTTCAAGAGAATGAATTCAGTAGATATGAAGTTTCTGCTGTGTATTTTGAGTATAGTCAATGTGAAAATTGCTGTGTGGGAACCTAGAGAGAATAATTTGGGGAGACAAAGATGGTGATTTGTTTATTTTTAAAAGGTAATCTTTTGGAAAAGGAAATAGTAATTATAGAATACATAGTATCAGTAGGTAGGATATCATGAGAAGTACATTTTCATTAAGAGAAATGATTGAAATATATATGCAATTTATGTTTGGTAGAGGATATATTGCAAATCCTGTTCTAAATGGGGAAATGAAAGCTAAGAAGGTATGTGAACTATTTGAGGTCATACTGTTAATTACTGCTACATGCTTCTATAAAAATAGGCAGCCATTATGTGAAGATAGTGATGGTAGACCAATTCTAACCATAATATAATAATGAAGACATTAAAATATTTTGTCCATGAACTGAAACTTAATGTGACTAATTGAATCTTCTTGTCATCTTTTTTTTTTGGTAGCTGTTGTGTTTGTTGTTGATAGCAGTCATAGAGACAGAGTTAGTGAAGCACACAGCGAACTTGCAAAGCTGTTAACAGAAAAAGAACTTCGAGATGCTTTGCTCCTCATTTTTGCTAACAAACAGGTAATAAGTTTGTATTTTAGAATACTTATTGTAGTAGTTTTTTGCAGCCTATGTAATAAGGTAGCTGGAAAGATTTCAGAACAATCAGATCAACTGTTCTGTTTTATTGTTTCTGCTATTTTGAGTGTAATCTCTGTGGAAGTGCTTGCTATGCTTAGTACCTTGGAGTATATAAAAAGAAATGTTAAATGTTCACCAGAAACTGGTGTATGTGTGCAAATATATAAGTAAATATATATATGAAATGTTAATACAAACAAATCAGGTAACCAGTAATATTAACAAGTGTTAGAGGAAATTAGTGAGAGAGGTGTTCTGAAGGTGGCATCTTAGAAGATTTGTAAAAAGTAGAATTTTAGTTGAAATTTTAGATAATACTTTGAATCACTATGTGAAGGAAAGGACATTGCAGGCAGAGAAAATAAAGCATGAGTATTTTTAGGGAGCAAAGGGCATATCTCTGTGAGAGGCAGGTAGAGGATGAAGAAAATCCGAGTAAAAGAAGATGCCACATTGTCCTGACAAGATCAGACTGAGAAATTTAGGGTTTATTTTATGAGCAAAGGAAAACCATCAGAAGATTTTTGTATTAGTTGGTGTTTTAAGACTATAATCCTGGGGACAGGATATAGAATGTTTTGAGACTATAATCCTGGGGACAGGATATAGAATGAATCTGGGACAAGGGACTAGAGAGAGGAAGATGCAGTCCATTGCTACAGTAATTCAAGTGAGAGTTAACAAGATCCTGAATTAGAGGAAAAGAATGGTAGAGACAGACTGAAGAGATTTTATGAAGGTAGAATTTGGTGACCAAATGGGAAGGATCAAGGACAGGGAGTAACAATTCCTAGATCTTGAGCTTATGCTTCTAGGAGGTTGAGGGTACTTTAAGTGCACTGAGGGAGTTAGACATCATAATAAAATGAAGAATAAAGATTTTTCCCCTTTAATAAAAAGGCAAACTATTAAGAGCTCATACATTTCACTTACGATTAAAGCTATGCAAATAACACAAAGTAATGTATAATTTGATAATAAACATTATCAAATTATGATAATCCTCAGACTCATAATGTCAGTGTGACTATTAAACTGAGACCTTTTTTTCAGTATGTATGGCAATACATACCAGAAGCTTTAGATGCATATGTCCTTTTACCCTGCAGTTCCACCTCTACTAATGTATCCTGCAGGCCAATATCCCAAGGTTATTCTGTAGATGATTTTGCAAATGTAAGATTTTGTGCATCCACATAATGGAGTGCAAATTCAGATACGAAAAATAACATGAAAATCTGCTTGTCCTGATAATGGACAGATAGCTTCAAGATGTGTTTTAAAAAAAAAAAATAGAGTATGTTCCTGTTTGTGTCTACTTGTATGAATGTACATGGAAACTTTCTGGAAAAATAGGAAATTGTTACCGGTAGTCACTTCTGGGACGGAGGAGTGTTAAAGGGTGTTGGAGTGGGAGTTTAATGAACTCTTTATTTTATAAATGCTATATAAATGATTTTTTTAACATTAACATGTGTTTTCTTTTAAATTGATGTGTTGTTATTACTCAGTATTTTTCATTCAGGCTAAGTTGCCTTTATTGATTTCATTAGGAGGCTGTCTTGCAAAAAGTATATAAGTAAACAAATGACTTTAACTAAAACTCCAATTTTTTAATTCTTATTTATCTGAAAATAATTACTAAAAGGTGAACTTAGGTTTTAACTTTAGGCTTCTGTTGGAATAACATCAACAGCCTCCTATATAAATAATTAGATAAGTGGTAATTTTTATGAAATGATAAAAAAAATTCTGATATGTATATATATCTTTCAGGATGTTGCTGGTGCTCTGTCAGTAGAAGAAATCACTGAACTTCTCAGTCTCCATAAACTGTGCTGTGGCCGTAGCTGGTTTATTCAGGGCTGTGATGCTCGAAGTGGTATGGGACTGTACGAAGGGTTGGATTGGCTCTCACGGCAACTTGTGGCTGCTGGAGTGTTGGATGTGGCTTGATTTTAAATGTGGCACTTGTTTAAAGTTTTGTGATTAAGAGTTATTTTGCACATAATATGTTGTAAAAATTCTATATCTCAAAGATAATTTACAAGTTATATACAAAAGGAATCTTGGACTGGGAAATCAGTACAGCATTGCTTTTGAAAAACTTACGTAGCAAAAATTCAAATATCTGATTGAGAAAATTAAACTGAATTAAACAGGGATTTCTTGAGTGTATACTTTTTAAAATGTATATTTGTTATTTAAGTTTTTCAGATTATATGTGACCCATAGGCTGGGAAAGAAATGGTCACAGAGAAAGATAAGTGAAGGCTTTTCTTTCAGTGAAAAATGAATAGCCAACTGAGTACCTGATGTCGTCTCTGTATAAAGCAAGTGAAATATAGCTTCTTTCACTTGCCTTTTCATTGTATTTTGGCAGTATTTAAATAGTAGCAAAAAGGCAGAGACTTAATGAGATAAAAACAAACATCTTTGGATAATAGGATTATATTTACCTGTTCAGAGTAACAGGATACCTTTAATGCTAAAAAGTATAAGCTATATGTAATTGATATTTTGTACAGTGTTGTATTAAAACTTTGTTCTAAGCATTTTGTATAAAACCCAGACGAAATGTTGTCTAGGCAGAATGACTAGGCCTGATTGTCAGATTAGTACTTAACTGAAGAACATTAAGTAATTAAACTGTGAAAATTAAGTTATGTTCTAGTTGATCTTCAGTTATGAAAAGATTTCCAATTTGTACCTGTATTATTTCCTAGGTCAGAACTCTAAATTGGTCCTTCTATTTTTCAACATACTTAAAGGCTTAGTATATTATTTAAAATTAATATTGCTTCTTTAGTGGGAATGATTATTACATGGTAATACGTAGTTATGCAAAGCAGGGTTGGCTTTATATGAGATAAAGATCTAAGAAGAAAACCTTTGCCTTCAGGGAAGTCATTTAAACAATGGGCAATGCTTATCACATCAGTTAATTTAAAATGTTTTCTAAAATTGGAGTATTTATCTGACGATAAAATGTGATCAGTGTTCTTGACAAGGTCTTGAAAAGAAGAACACGTCTAAGGGAGGAAAAGAAAAAAAATGTTCAAAATGTTTACATCACATGATGCGTGTGAATTAAAGTTTAAAATTTTGTGCTCTTTACTGTTTCATTTTTTAAGGATATCCCCTTATGGCACAAGTTATTATATATTTAAACATAGTTAGACTGGAATTTTTTTTTTTAATGCTCTGTCATTTAAGATTAAATAAAATCTTACTAGTTGAACCGCTATGAGGACATTGATGTGCTTTTAAGTGGTACAGTTTTAGTTATGTCTTCTTCAAATGTATTTTTTGTTTAAGAACAAAACTTTTAGAAAACAGAGTTTTTTAAAAGTATATCAGTGTTATGGACACTGTGTAAATACGTAAATATATTTCATCCTTTATTTTTCAAGCCATACTGTTACAAGTGTAGTTTGTATGTATAAGTAATATTTCTGAATTAAATTATTTAATATTTGATTGCAATAACTGTGAAAAATAAGGTGTTGCATTTTATTTGCTTGTGAACCCTTGAGCTGTTTTCTTTACTAAGTTACTGGAAAAAAAGAAAAAAAGTCTAATACTAACATATAAATTTGCTTTCCTTGTAATTTATTCAGTTCATTTCACTAATTTTGCTAAAGTTTGTAATTCATGTTCTTAGACATTACTAAACACAACTGAAAAATTAAACTGTTGCTTAGACCTGATTATAACTTATGATAGTAGTATTAGTTTTTTTCCCAAAGAAATATTTTTCTCATGTTCTTATTTTGTGGTAGCAATCTTTCACTAATCTTAAATTATGCTAATCCCTACTGGGAAATGTCAAATTTAAAAATTGAGACAGACATTTAAAATGCAATCTTTTAGGCTTTGCTTCCTAGCTCTGAATTTATGTATTAAATATTATTGTATGGTTTACGTAACAGATTTTTCAAGTGTAAATCCTTGTCTGTATTTATGGAATGCTGTATAATTACCAGAAGCCATTATTTGCATCATATATATGATCAGTATAGATAGCAATAAAATGTTAAAGTCATTTTAAAGAAGTCCTATCATTATTCTATAATTTCTGTTTCTTGAGCCATCTATGTCACTAATAATCAATTTAAAAAGCCATTTTTGCTGTGACTAAGAAATAATACTAAAGATATAGGGATTGACTTACATGTCAAATTTAAGATACAGCTTTATTAGACTAAAAATAACTTAATTCTGTACTTGCAACACTAGTCACATTTAAATAAGTAATATAACTAGTGCTTTGAAAGAAGAGCTAAAATTTTGCATCGAACAAGGTGAAACTATTAAGATTTTAAATTTAACCTTGTTTCATATAAGAAAGTAGCATTTTAAATAAGCATTTCAGAAAATGCCTTGGAAAACTTAAATTATTCTTTCATATAAGGCTTTTTATGTAACATGGAGATAATTCTCAATTTGTAAAGTGGTAAGATGGAGGAATATAGCTCTACTTTTTGAAGGAATAATGAATCAAGAGGACTAATCAATAAGTATCAGATGGTATCTTGCTAATATTGTAAACATGCTTTAAAAAGGCATCAGGAAAAGTGTGTTTTTAGGTTTACAGATATTAAATTTGTTACACAGAATGGAAAAATTCATTAATCAAATGGCTTTCACACAAAGTAAAATAATTCTATTTTGAGAGGGAAATGTGTCATCACCACCACTTGGTGGCAGTATTAGCAAAAATTTAGGCTTTTGTTTTCAAGAAAGAATAAATCACTAGGTAATTCTAAACACCTGAAATTAGGAAGCAAAGACAGTGTCATGGTGAATAGCTTTTTATGTCCAAGTTCTACTTATAAAAAGGAGGACACTATCAGTTTAAAATTGCATAGTTTGGCATGTTTTTCATCTCACAATAGTTTGTGGTGCAAAATGAATAAAGAAAATAATCCTCTTTATCAATAGGAGAGAGAGTAAGCTTTGAATTTAAAGTATAGGAATATGAATTCCTTAATAAAAAAGTCTGTTGAACATGTTCCTTTTAAGAGGGTTTGTGTGTTATGTTTTGCTCGTTTAAAGATTGAGGTGACATTCAGATATACGAAACAATGATTTGATATTTGTATAACTACAAAGTATTATAAGAGTGTTTCTGGAAACTAGAAGTGATAGTTCTTAACAGTTAACATAGTAAATTATGAAGATAAGTGAAGAAATGTAATTAATACAAGACTTTGGATTCACAGTTTTATTGCTCTAGTTGCTACTATTAATAGATACTAAATTTTTACTCAATACATAACTTTCTCAATGATATATTTAGTAAGGTAAGAAAAGATATACTATTGCTTGAGGGCAGGAAAGTTGTTCAGCTACAGTAGGAAAAGAATGTGAAAACAGTATATGAGACCATCTATAAAGCCAAGAACTCAGGTAGTCACTTGTTCTAACTCTTATAGTTCAAAGACTATTTCATAAGTAAGTCAACACTTCTGAACAAAGGGACTTCCTATTTTATAAAATAAGACATATCCACTACTTAACAATGATCAAAAGACAGACTATTTGGTAGAAAACCCAAACCTTACAAAAGAAAGGAAATGAGATCTTGGAACCTTCTCTTAGTGGACCTAAAAAGACACAAGGGCAGGTTATTAGCATGCTTGTAAAAAACTAACAAATGTATACCATTTATTATTTAATATGGTTTTAAGTCTCATGAAAAATTATGTATAAGAAGTATTGTTTGCCTGAGTTCAGTCCATTATAACCTAGGATGAGAACAATGCAAGAAAATGCAAAGGCAGAATTAAAACAAATGGCCTTTAATGAAAATTTAAAAAATATAGTAATATCCCTGAAACATAATCTGTATGTTCAACAATTCTTAAGAGTCTCATAATATAAAATAATCCGTGTTAACGTGTATTTTTACTTACACATACAATAAAACAATTCTTTCTTTACTTGACAGTAATATTTATGATGCTGACATCCTCATAGGGCTTATCTGTTTTGGGATTGACTTTGACATTGGAGATTCTCTGTACAACTTCCATTCCTTTAGTCACTCGTCCAAATACTGTGTGCTTATTATCAAGCCAAGGCTGTGTTGAAGGACAAATGGAAAATCTTGGTAAAACTAAATTTCTTAAAAGTATGGTAATATCACTTAGCTTTTAAGAGTGATTCCTTGTTTATGTGAAAAAATGTAAAATTGTAGTGTAATACTTAAATATCTTTTTATTTTTAAGATTTATTTATTTATACATACAGGCTGGGGTACAGGCCAGAGGCATAGGGCAGCGAGAGGGTTCACCAGAGACAGAGTGGGGAGCACAACAGGCAGATCAGAAATACACTGCTGAGGAGAGCAGCGGGCGAGGCAGGAGAGGTCTGCCGCACCATGTGGGAATCTCCCCGCCCGGGCATCGAACTCTCATCGCGTGCTGCTGACAGCTCCACAGCGCAGCGTTCAACTGCTGCGCCACCAGGGAGGCCCTATACTTAAACATCTTTATCTTTCAGACCAAAAGGAGCTGGAAGATTTTTGCTGAAGTTATGTTTCCTTGCATAGCTTAAAGAATTATTACTTAGGCTTTAAAAATTCTCTGCTGGAATCCTACTTGCACAATTAATAGGCAATTTGGAATAGTTAAGCAGCATGTTTTTTTGGCTTTAGAGATGGGAGTTCAAATGCTGGCTCCGCTACTTACCTGACCTTTGGCAAATTATCATATTTCACTAAACTTAATGTAGTGATAGAAGAAGTACTGTGACTATTACATGAAACTATGTGCTTGGCAGATAGTTAATTTTCCCTCATTGATTGGTGCAGAGTTCCAAAAAGTGTGTAATTTTTATAAACTTGTGGAACTGCTAGAAATTCTTGCTAGAAATTTCTTTCTAGAAATTTCTTGCTAGAAATGTCATCAAATCTAAAATGCTATTGATCCTGGGTTGCATCCTAATTTCAGAGATATAAAAATGTGCCAAAAAATGTCATAAAATTGAGAATTCATCACTCTACTCTAAAAGTGAGGAAACATGCCATAGGCAAAATAACTTGTTTTGGTTTGTATGATTAGTATGGCAAAGTCGACTTAAATTTAAGTGTTGTGGATGACAGAAGTTTGTTTTACCAAGTAAAATCTCATTCATTTTTCTTTTAAGTTGTTTTCATTTTTCTGTCCTGGAAGGTATAGTGGTGGAAAAAAATGCAGTTATTTTTTCCCATTGGATTCATTTTTTTAGACTGTATCTTATGAATCTCTGGTTCATAGACCACATTGTTCCACTTACCGTTGGGACTACTGTTATGAAAAACTGGGATCCATTAGTATTTGATCCAGCATTGGCCATGCTGAGTGTATATGGTCTGTCATGACGTAATGTTGAATGAAATTCATCTTCGAATTCTCCTCCCCATATGCTTTCTCCTCCCATACCAGTACCTGTTGGATCTCCTGTCTGAATCATGAAGCCCTTAATAGAAAATATACAAAAAAAATTACATTGTCCTTATTAGACTTGTTTTAGAGGTTTATATTAAGAGTGCTTTATAGTAAGAAAAATATCTTAACATTCTTAACAGTCATTTTATAAAGTGATTTTAAGTTCTTAATAAGTTACAATTTGGATTATGTATTTCCATTGCTCAAACACTTCAGTGATTGAAACAAAAATGCAAATGTCTTCTCATCTATAGACATGTAGCACCTTTCCTAATAATTTAACTAAAACCAATTAATACAAGTTTTAGGATCTGTATAGTACATTTGATCTTATATAACTGCCCCATTCATCTCCCTTTCGCTAAACACTCTGAATTTCTTGCAATCTGACTTTTCCTCCTGCCATTTCTTGACATGCCAAGAACTTTATCACTAACCCATCCATTTTATGCATCCTACTCAACAAAATCTTGGTTAAATTCATTTTTCTTTTCAGGTATAATGGTGGTTCTCAGGTTCTAAGTGGTTGCGTGTCTCTATAATTATTTAAAATATTCTACATCTAGAATTGTCTAGCCATTAGGAATAGGTTACCTGGGCTATTGATCTTTTCTTGGCATAACCTTTACTAATTGTCTTACCCTTTGCTTTAGCTGCTGGCAAAGTATTGCTGCAGTGTTTCGCTACTATTCCTGTCCTTGATTCTAGATCTGATATTCATGACCATCCATTCTTCTTTTGGCTTCCAGTAGTCCATTTTTCCTATTCCTTTCTAATAAACTGATAAGTATGAGAAAATAAGATTCCTTAAGTATAAACTGCTTGTTATGTAATAACATTCCTTAAATCAAATAAAATTCATATAACTTACCTTAATTATACGGTGAAATGTATGTCCATTATAATAACCATTTCTGCTGTGAACACAGAAGTTTTCCACTGTCTTAGGACACCTAGTAAGACATGTTAAAAATATGAAATCTATTCAGTGCATCTTAGGACAGTTTTCTTTGCAGTTCTGCTTCCTAATGTGTTTTTAGTATCTTCTGAATGATTTAGAAGGCCAGTCTTTTTTTAATAACCTCTTGTCTCAGGACAGCAAGAGTTGGACGAGTATATAAAGTGGTATATTCTTGTTTAATGTAATATCTCTAGATCACAATTGTTTATTATCTAAGAGTTTGACAGTGTATAGGTTTCAAGGTCAGTTAGCAATTTAAAAAATAATACCAATATAGTACCTAAAGACTATATATAGTTACTATATGTAGTGGGTTAAGTTCCTGGAAAAGGGAGCCACCCTGGTGGTCTAGGGGTTAATTCTTAGCATTCTCATCGCTACAGCCTGAGTTCAATCCCCAGCGAGGGAGCTAACCCACAAATGGCACAGCAGACCTCTCCTGTCTTGCCTGCTGCTCCCCTCAGCAGCATATTTCAGAAGATCCGCCTGTTTTGCTCCCAACTTTGTCTCTGATGAATCCTCTCACCCCCTCATCTCTGGCCTACACCCCAGTTTTTCAACTAAATAAGATTAAGTATTCAAAAAACGTTTCTGGAAAATAATTTTTTTTATGAAAAAATGTTACACATTCCTGACCAAGGACTTACCCATAGAAATGTCTCCTAAGTTTAATCAACTTTAAATATTCATAGTATAAACTTCCTAAATAATATTGGCTAATTTCATGAGGTAATTTAACATTGTCCTTAATCATATAATAGCTATTAGAGCTGAGAATGGAAAGGAGAACCAGGAGAATCTTACACGGAGTATAACAGGCTTCACCAGTGCACAGATTCTTAGTATTTGACACGACAGCTCAGGAGTCTGGAACTGCCTAGTTCTTTGCTCAGTACTAATGTGTGGTATGATAAGAACATTCAGGTTAAATATGAATATTTTTAAGTAAAGGTGTGATGAAAGATACACCTTTTGCATGAAGAATATTCAGAGATAATCTGTTGTATTTGTTATTGCACATTCTTTTTGCAAATTTTTAAGCCATCCAGATACTTTTCTTTCCTGCTTTTTAAAATGGAAATCCTTACTTTTTTTGTTAAAACATTTCTAAAAATATAGCTACTTGTACTAAAGAAGAGGAAGTTAATAATATCTAGCAAATGTCGGGAAAGAAAAATTATCTTCTTAATGTTTGCTTTGAGAGGACAGCCAGCTATAGCTATAGATCAAGTAAGCTTCAAAACCTGTAGCTGGGATATGCAGTTAATGCTAATAGTAATATACATGCATTTCTCTCTTTATAGTTTATATTCAACACTTTCATAGTCAGTACATTTTGTTCTAGTAACATATCTGTGATGTTTATATTTATATGTGCATAAAACTTTCCCATTTTCTAGGAGAACAGTTATTAGAAAACTCAGTATATATGCTCTTTCAAACATGTTCTAAGTCTTCAAAATTCCTTAAGTCAAAATAACAAGAATTTATAGTACAGTTTCTTTAAATATATTCTTTAAATACATTCATATGGTGTGTAAGAAAACAAAAGCAGTACATACTCAACAGGAAAAAGTTTGATGTGAATGTCTCCCATGCTTGTATGGATAATAGCACTATCTGAAACTCGCTTAGGTCCTTCAGCTTGAGTAGCTGCCATGACCTCTTCTTTAGAAGGCTTTTCATTAAAAACATCTCGGTCAGAATCCGCACTTTTTGTATCTTCTGGTTCTCTTTTGGTAAACTCAAGGAGGAAAATAAAGAATGAATTAATTTTTTTTCTGGTTAAAATTTATGTGCAAGAAAACTTCACTTTCATTGAAGTATTTGAGAAATGAATGCCTTATTTCAGGAATCACTTCTGTCACAGGATGTATAATAAATTATTTTTACATTTGTCTAATGTGAAAATTGCTCATAAAATGAGGTTGCATGATCGCCAGTAGGATTTAATTTCCTACCAGATAGAAAATTTTGGGGGTGCCATTTAACAAGAAGTGGCTATGAGATAGCTCTATGTTTCTGCCTTTAATCATGCCCTTGCCTGCCATCTTTTGCTTTTCACTATGTAAATTACCTGGGCTTGAATTCCAATCCTGCCACTTACCAGCTATGTGACTTTGGGGGAGTAAATTCATTTCTTCCATTTTCTCATTCATAAATGGGGATAACAATACCTACCTCAAATTGGTACCTATTGTGAAGAGTAAATAGAGGGATAGAGGGCTATAAAGTGCTTAGACAACAGTGCCTAACACAGAGGGTACTGTGTACATGCTAAATTGTTATGAGCAGGACCTAGTGCTATGTAGGATGAGGATTCAAAGAATAATCAGTAAGGGATCTAGATTTTTTTTTTTTTTCATAATTCCAAGTGATCTATTTAAACCTGCAAGCTTGGTTGAAAGAAAGCAAATTTTCAGTGCAGTAGCAGAAATCTCAGGATCCTCACTCAAAGAGTACAGGAAGAAGAGAAAAACCTTTCAGTTGTTAAAAGTCTGAATTCAAGTTCTGTTTCTTATTTGACAGTAAGCAGAAATCTTTTCTCCCCAAAAAGTTCTCTACCTCATATCAACTGAGTTCCAGGAAGGTAAAGCTAGTGTATTAGGCCCTGTCTTTTCTAATGTCATCCCTGATACACTTGGATAGATTCCAGGTAAAGAAACAACCAAACTAGGAAGTTACTACCTTAACTTCTTATTCTTCAGTTTTCAAAGAAATGATATGTCTCTTGTATTGTTTATTTATATGAATTTTAATTCACATATGGAACTACTAAAGTTTCAGTTTTATAAAATTTTATTTCATGACACTGAATTTTTAAAACGGGACACAAAATTCATATAGTATGTATACCATTTTAGTTTTGTTTAAGAACACACACATCTAATAAAACAGAGATTATTCATGAAAATGTAAGCTGTAAAGAACTATGAGTAACATTTTTTGTTTCCTCAGATCTTACAAGGAACCTCTAATTTAATCAATATAAAAGTAAATTGGGGGGGAAAGGATACCATTTTTTTTTTAAGGATTTTTTTTTTTAAACATTTGTTTTTTATTTATACATACAAGCTGGGGTACAGGCCAGAGGCGTGGGGCGGCGAGAGGGCTCACCAGAGACAGAGCGGGGAGCAGAACAGGCAGATCAGAAACACACTGCTGAGGGGAGCAGCGGGCGAGGCAGGAGAGGTCTGCCGCACCATGTGGGATTCTCCCCGGCTGGGCGTCGAACTCGCGTCGCCTGACGCTGCCGACAGCTCCACAGCGCAGCGCTTAACCGCTGCGCCACCAGGGAGGCCCCTGAAAGGATACCATTTTTTAAAGTATTTAAGTGGCTAGAAAATTAGCACCTGTGTTTTTAGTGTATATCAAGAATTCTTTTATGATTGATTTTTACCTTTATAAATTTAAATTACAGGTAAGAAAAATAACTTTCAACAAATGTTAATAAACTTTAAACAATTACCTTGAAAGTTGTAAGCAAAATTCTCAAATGAATAAATCCATTTTAGGTAAGCATTTGATTGGGATAGGGAAACTTATTTCATACATTAAATGCTGGTAACCCTAATAGCATCATAACCCTTACATCAGATGAATGTATACTATAAATGGGTATACACATAGGGTAAACACTTTACCAAACTGAAGATTTAATAGTGAAGAAAATATAATGCCTTATATATGTATGGATTTTATATTATCTTGAGGAAGAGATGATGGTTATTAAAGATTCCTATTTCTTCCCTACAAAATCAGTAAATCATTCCAAAAGTGTGACACAAAACAAGCAGGCACACCTAAATTGTGAAGAGAAGGCTTCAACTGAGACATTATGTATGAGTAGAAATTGGGAAGAAGTTTGTGGCTGGTAAAAAGACTGTGCAAAGGCTAGAATAAAAAACCCAACCATGCAAATGGGATCAAATTTATGATAGTCAATGAAATAAGTAAACTAAAAATTAATGGATGATAAAGCTAGGAGGGCTAGCTAAAACAGATAGCTGGGACGTCATTAAGGACTTTTAAGTAGAGATAATCACTGTTAGATCTCAGAAATCCACTCACTACAGTCTAAAGGATAAAATCCAAAAGAAGAGGATTTTTATAATTGAAGGATTAGGGTAGTGCTACTCTTAGGTAGGTCACTAGGTTGATTTTGAACCCAATCTTAGTTATGTGCCAAATAATTTTAGTTTTCCAGAAAAAAAAAAAAGTGTCAGAAATATACAATTCCAAGGAGAACCATTAAAATGGATTCAAATGTTAAAAAAGAATTAGGTTTAAAGAAGGAAACTGTAAGTTTAAGGGAAATAAATTATGTTCTGGAATAAAAGCTGAAAAATAATAAAAACAAGAATTTTTAAAACCCCATAGCAAAAACTATCTTGGATGCAATTTTTACCATAACCACTTACTTCCTATCATCTTAGACGACACAAATAGTTATAGATGCCAGGTTGAAAAATTTTCAAAACAGGTTGGAAAATAGTACAGAAATACTTAAAATCTAGTCCTAGTTAAATTTTTACAATATTAATGTAAGATGGTATTCTGGTCGTTTAGAAAGTCTACTATTATTGCCAACATTCCCTTCAGTTGAAGGCACAAGCTAAGAAAATAAAACCACGAATTGGAAGAAACATTACGGCCTACCTCCTAGTACTTCTACATACCATATAAAATCTATTCTTTTTGAAAGATGTACAGACTATCGTTGGGTCAGGTTGAATATTTTGAAGAACGGGGTTTTCAGAAGCTTTCATTTCTATAGTAGTTGCAGCACGATGTTTTTTGGCTATTCCCTGGAACAAAGCCAGCTGCATCACTCTAATATTTTCCTGTTTGCCTAAGATCCGCACACACCTAAAACACAATGTTTCATATAATAAAAACACATATAAAAATGTTTCATACAATAAAACAATTTTAAAAAGAAAAGCTAGGAATCAATCTGTTTATCTTTGTTCAGAGTACTGAAAGATTCTCTATCCCCTCAAAGTTATTTTAAACTGGTAGGTAGCTATAATTTTCAGGTTAAAAACATACAATCATTTAGTAATACAGTGTTAACCTATCCCTATTATTTTGATCTTTCTTCAAGCCTTCAGATTTTGTTTTGCCAAGAACTACAAAATAAATTTGTTTATATGTGGGAATGTACAGCACAGACTTTTCTTCCTTAAGATATATTTTAAGTTTTATTCATTTATATTCAGTGATAGTATCTGATTGTAGCTATTTTGTACTAAGACCAAAAGGACTGTTTGCACAAAAGGCTTATTGTGGTTTCATGCATTTTAACTTCTGATTTTATGTCTAGCAGGATGTAATGCTGAATTCTGTGGTTAAAATATTTGGCAACATTTAACATGAACTAGTCTAATTTAAATCAATAAGCAAAAGACAGACTGAAACTTGTTAAAAAAAAAAAAACTTGAAACTATGCATATCTTCTTTCCCTTTCCTTTACAAACATGAGTGGAAACTTTTTACATAAGATTATAAACAACCAAAGACCACAGAAAAATCCAGTCAAAACATTTGGTTAAGTTTAGACATTTGGGATATTTCCACTTGTGTTGGAACAAACAAAACTCCCATTGTTTCCCAAAAGGAGGGAAATGCATTTTTTAAAAACATACATTATATTAAAGCTTACCGGTTTGTTTCCACATTTATAACTTTAATGCCCAACATTGTTCCATATAACACGAAGTGTCCAGTTTCATCAAAAACTATATTAATTAATCTTACTGCATCCACTTTCTCCAACTCACGTTCTACAGCCATTCGTCGGCCAAATTCCATGTCTGGTAGCTGTTGCCTCATCTGCTGTAATTCAGTAAACATCTAGGAAACAAACCATTTATTAACAAAAAGCTACATAATGAAGGGAATGAGAATTTAAGTAGAAGCAGAGTACACAATAAGAGCCACTGTTTATACATATATATCTTCTTAAGGAGGATTCTAAATACTCTAAGCAGGAAATAAAAAGACAATATTAAGTTCAATCATAATAATAGCATTTTACATTGTCTTGTTCTTCTAATTAAAAAAAGCCAATTAGCTAATATAACAACTGCTTTCTTTATAGAAATAATATATCTGGTACCATTTTTTAAGGCACAGAGTAGCACTTTCCAAGAAAAATATAATGCAAACCTATACAGGTAATTTTACCGTAACTTTCTAATAACTATATCAAATAAAAAAAGTGAAATTGGTTTTAAGTTTTATTCAATCCAACATATCCAAAATATTTAAACATTAAACAATATAAAAATTTACTATATAATTTAGTGATAAATTACATTTTTTTCTTGTATTCTCTGCAATCCTATGGCTGTTTTATACTTTCAGCCACATACTAATTGCTCAGTAGTCACATGTGTCTAGTGGCTCCTCTATTGAATGATGCAGTTATAGACTATGAGGTCCTCATGCAATCATAATGGGTATGATACTTAACAAGCACCCAGTTCTGTCAAATGAACTTTTTATTATTTCTAATGAATTTTTTATTATTTCACTAACTTAATAATGACTTCATGGTATTTCAGAAAACTTTTAGTTACTTTGATTTGAGACACAACTACAATTAGAATATAGTTAGATTATCATTAGGTAAATGTAATTTATTTAGTTATGCATACAAGAACTGGGGTATAGGCTGGAGGTGTGGGTGGAGTGGAGTGAGAGGATTCAGAGACACAGTGGGGAGCAGAACAGTTGGTCTACTGAAATACACTGCTGAGGGGAGCAGTGGGCAAGACCGGAGAGGTCTGCTGTGCCATATGGGTTAGCTCCATGGCCGGGGATTGAACTCATGCAGCAGTGGCTGGAGGTAGCTTCATAGTGCTGAGACTTTAACCCCTGTACCACCATGGAGGTCCAGTATATGTGATTTAAATGGATATTTATTTTTATGAGTGCCCTGCTTAAATATTGCATTATCACACTACAAATCTTCCCAAAGACATAATCTTTACACTGAGTTTTCCAGAGAAAACTCTTTCCAAAGAGCAAAAATTCCCAAGTAGCTCTTCATTGCAGATAATATGAAGTTATACTTATGCTTTTCCATGCTCATCTACCTTTTTTCCATGCTCTTGTTAACTAGAAATCTCATTTTTTCCATCTACTTTTTTTCCATGCTCATGTTAACTAGAAATCTCATTTTTCGAGATATGTAAAGAAAGTATACACAACTCCAAAAATCAAAAGGAGATATGTGTATTAAAGAACAAGCACGAGGCAAAAGTCTTACAGAACTAATGATCAATAGGGTTTATTGCCTCTGACCTCTAAGACTGATATTTTGCTTTATTTATGTGCCAGAACAGCTAAGAGTGCTGCAGTGAAGGATACCCCCGATTATTTTTGCTAGCGAAAAGATTCAATTTCAAGGCTTAAAGTCTGTAGATGACCATCTGCCCAAAAAAAGTACTCTGCAATGGCAACCCAATCTTATAAGCACATCAAATTTTTTTCACAGTATTCTAGCCTTAACAGTAGGAACTCTGTGATATACAACTACATGGTCATATGCAGTGATTCTGATTAATTAATGTTAAAACACCCAGAACATCCAGTTCAATTTTTTGTCTTTTAAACTAGGATTCTGTTAGAAAGCTCCCAAACCCACATCTTAATATAAACTATGAGATTCCAGTCACTTACTTGTCACTAGAATTGTAACTAATCTAACTGGTATTTGGCTTTTTTGGGTAAATGCTGTTATTCTGAATCTTAACTGCCTTTTATTACTTCTGTTCTCTCAATTGAACAAATGTTGAAGATAACAATGAAAAAAGAGTGAACTGCTCAGAGTATGCGTGCTTAAGACACTTCTATCCAGAGACTAAGTTTTTAATATTTCTATTCCTGAGGAATCTTTAAGATTCCCCAAGTTGAAGAGTTTTAAAATTATATGTAAGGTGAAACTAGTATCTATAGCTACATTAAGTAGTAACATCACAAAAAAAGATTTCTTCTTTTCTTAAAAGCATAGTGGAAAGCAGTCTTCTTTCAATAAGAAAAAGAGTCATGAAGATGACCTGGCTAGCAAACACCTTTACATTTGTCTGGATTCATATTACTTAAGACAGATAAGCAACTCAACTTAAGTCCAGTTGCTACCAAGTAAGCATTTCATTACTAAGAGTGATAGAATTTTTGAAGAACTTACTGCAGGGAATCTAATGTAAATTGGTTACTACCATAACTGTGAATTGACTGTCATACAATAAACACTGCTATGAAGGTTAAACCCACAAGTTCTCGGAGGAGTCACCCTACTGGAGCACTTATAGAACCACTGAACTGATAAAAACTTTTAGCAAAATAAAATCTAATTAAATTTGAATTGCACTTACACTTAGTGATTCATCAAAGACTCTCATGAGTTTTCCAGTTAAGAACCTGAAAATTCTAACTTTTCTATCAGAACCTATAGTAGCTATTTTCTTCCCATCAGGTGAAAAACATATGCTGGTTGGATAAGCCTTGCACTTGGCAAATTCATATAAATCTGTGTCAGTTTTATATTCCCAGTTCACATTTTTGGGGAACTTATATTCATGAGGCGGCCCAGTCCAGTATTCAATCATTCCAGACTTATCAGAAGACACTATTGCTTTGTAAACTGGATTTAAACGTATCTGAGTAAGAGGTGACGTATGAAGTTTGTCAAAAATATGAAGTGGCTGGTTATCTCCTCGACCATCATAAATGAAAATTTTTCCTGTACTCTTCTCAGAAGCAGCAACTGACGATATAGCATCCCCTGGGCAATAGATCCATTCACATTGTCCAGGAAAATAGCTAAAACAGCAAAGAATTGAGAGGGGGGGCAAGGGTCAATACAAGTAAGCATTTCTCTTCAGTCTCACCACCAAAAAATGTTCTCTTAAGTAACTAAGCTAGTTTTGGATTCTGTTCCCCAAAGGAACAAACAGTGATACTCAAAGGGGAAAAAAATAACACTAATTTTTATCTTTCTGATATCATGAATGCAACAACAATAACTTATGAGGATCCATCAAACCCCATGAAGAAAATTACATATAGCAGACCAGTTATTTTTCCGGGGTAGATAAGGAAATCTAATGACCTGTGCCTTAAAATTTTCCAGAGAATTGCTTTTTAGATCTGTGTCTGTGTCTCAGTCTATGTATAACCTGCTTTTAAATATGTTAACATGCAACAGTATACTTTATAAATCCACTCTTAAAATATTTAAGTTCAAAATATTTTAGTTATGACTATGCTCAAAAGAACTTTCTTACACATTCTCATTATTAATAACTTAATCTTCATCTTTATAAGCAATAATCATGCTACTTGATGAACAAAGTATAAAAGAACTGGGACAAGATATAAACATACTAAGCTTATACTGTCAAGTGAGTAGTCTTATTCAAAGGAGTCAATCTGAGAAGCTACATTTATTCCAATGATGGTATTCTCAAAATCTTTTTTTGACTCCTCTGTTAGATTTTCTATCAAAGCCTTAAAAAACACTCCTTAAATATCCTTAAAAGTAGCAATTGTTCAACATGTATGAATACATTTGATTTTAAAGACAGCTAAAATTCTGGGGAAACAGTAGGAGAATAGGATAAATGAACAATGAGTATTTCTGTTTTTTGTAAAAAAAAAAAAATTTAACTGTAAATAAGAGAGATTCATTTTCTTTAGTGGCTCATAAACTTATTTTGAAGGAAATTCCAAAAGAAGTGTGCTAAGTACTGAATTATGCTCCCTCCCCACAATTTCTTTTTCTTTTTCAAAAAATTTATTTATTTATGCATACAAGCTGGAGTATAGGCCAGAGGTGTGGGGTGGTGAGAGGGTTCACCAGAGACAGAGTGTCCCTCCCCACCATTTCTTATGTCGGGCTCCTAATGCCTAAAGTGAAGGTATCAGAAGATAGTTTTTAGGAATTAAGGTAAATGAAGCCATAAGGGTGGGGTCCTAATCCCACAGCCAGTGGCCTAGTGAAAAGAGGAAGAGGGATCATTTTCCCTATTCTCTGAACCTCTCCAACAAGGACAGAGCATGAAATCCAGAAAAGGCTTAGAAAAATCAAACCCTGCTGTCACTTGAACTTGACTTTCCAAACGCAAAACTGAGAGAAAAAATTTCTGTGGTTTAAGCAACCCAGTCTGTGGTCTTTTGTTACAGCAGTCTTAGTAGACCAAGACAAGTACTTGAACTATTTTGACAATGCTATAACTTTCAAAGGGACATTAACTTGGATATAAATTCAGTAGGTGATCTTTAAAAGACATACTTAAAACAAAGTATTAGCCCCATCACTGCATGGTCTAATCACACAGTTTAGTTATTAATATACTTCACAGCTTAAAAATCACCGACAAATAAGCTCAATTCCAGAAAAGTGGATAAGCCTTGTAAGATCATAGTATATATCATTGAAATAAGTAAACAAGGAAGTTAATCTTAAGTATTTGAAAATTAGAAATGGATCCTTATTTATTTATTACATAATATTAAATAAATACAATGAATCCTTGCTGTTTGGAAATAGTGGCTGTGATTAATGACAAAAATCAAAGGCCTCCAAGTAGCATCATACCAAAGATTCATCATATCAAATTTTCCTGGCAAAATCAAGACATATTTTTTAATGGAATGGTAACATAATCTGTTTAGAAATACCCATGAAATGGTACAGATTACAAATTATTTCACTAAGTTAAAAGATATACTCACCCAAGCTTCAGCATATTGATCATGTCAAAGTTCACTACATCAAACACCTTCATTGCTTTATCATCACCCACAGAACAGAACAATGCTCCCTCAGAGCTAACTGCAATACTTTCAATAACTCCTATTTAAATAAATCAAATTAAAACATTCTAGTAAATGCCAATGAAATAAATGAATACAAGTCAAAGTATAAAGCATTTAACAGAAACTTTAATGAGTTCTGTTTGAGAACCACACAAACTCACAAAAAGAGGAAATTCTTACCCAGGTGACTACGAAAATGTTTAACAAACTCAATACCCTCTTCTATTTTTTTCCAGAACTTAACATGTCCATCATGACTGGCAGTAATAATGAAATCTGTCCTGCATATATAAAATTATAAAAGTTAGTTTATAAAACATATTTATGAATCAGTACCCTCAAAGCAATCATTCACTGTGCATCTTTGACCTTTCATAGTAGGTTATTAAAATTTGAAGGTCTTTCCTGGATATCCCAACAGTTGCTGTTGCACTGATTTTAATCCCAGGAGATCAGAACTGAGCTAGCATTTGACATTAGGAAAAAAAGAAAACCTTACTATGAATCACTAGACCTTCAGGTTCTTTAATGCTAAAGTTACCCATTAGGCAGTCTGTTCAGAAAGGAAGAAAGGTACTATTTTTTAGAAGCTGATAATTATATCCCAACATACTACTTCTATATATAGTAAAATTCAACATAAGTCTGCTCTGTTTCTTATTCAAGGTACTTTGACTATCAAAGGTTTTTGTACTATGTTGTAGTCTCCTCCATAAAGAGAACCTTTATTGAAACCTAGTATTTGTAAGCTGCTTTACAGGTATTACCGTTGCCAATCTTTACAGCAAATTAGGGTGGGTGTTTTTATCATCAATTTACAAATCAGGCAACAGTTTTAAAATGTGAAATTTGCCCCAGGTCCTTAGCTGGAGAGTGGAGGCATTCAGTATCAGATTTGTCTAACCTCGAAATCTATAATATTTCTATTATACCTTGTTGCTTTATGTTAAAAAACAATTAACTTGAGTGATAGCAATGCTAGTCCTGTATATACTGCTTTATACACTGGCACCTTTGGACCAGGAAAAATGCTAGTATTTGGTCAGAAATATCCTGTAAATGAAATACAAAGATATTTTATTTAATTAAATTTATACCTTAAATCATATCCAAGAGATAAAAAATAGACTTCTCCAAGAACAAAATAATTCATCAACTTCATTTCATATTCATTGCCATTACCATCCAGTCACCATCATACCTCATTCAGATTTCCTATTTCACTCTGTATCCATTATTGCTCTATTTCAGCAAGAATCCCATTCTCACTACAGCCAGGGTAGTCTTTTTTTTTTTTTTTTTCTGATCTGATGTTACTCTCCTGATCATAGGTTCAGATTTCATGTAAAGAACAGGTGATTCTAATTAGTCCTTGCCGCTTTTTCTCCAGGCTCATCTGCTATTTAAATTCTCTAAACTTGTTTTCTTATCTATAAAATGGAGATTATATACTACTTCATATGATTGTCTTTAAGATGAGTAACATATAAAAGCCTCCACTCAGTACCTGGACATACTATGAGCTCAACAAATAGCAGAGAATTACTACTATTATTATCCTCCAAATTCTCTCATTCATCCACTTTGAAGTCCTGTGATATTCCCAGGCTGCCTAAGTTTTCATCATTTGCTCAAATGGTACTGAAGAGGCCAGCTACCAGTTACTCTCATCTTAACTAATATACTTTTCTTCTGGGAAGCTTAGACACCTGGTTCATCCCTCTTTGACATTTATCTCCAAAAGACAACTGTACAAACTATAGAGATCTATCTGAGGGAAGGAAATTCTTGTATGATATAGGGGAGTAGGGCCTGAAACTATTATAGAACCTACGGAATTAAGTAGAAATCCAAAATATCCTAAAGTTACTTACACAAATTCATCTCCCAACTGAAGCACTTTTAAAAATAATAAACTCAGAAAAACATTTAAAAAGATGTGAAAGACTTACTTGGTGCACACCACATGGGTGATGACATCTCTATGCATATAACTGCGCTCATACATGGATGCACTGGGGAGATTATCAAGATAGACTCTTTCAAATTCTAGAACTGAGACAAAAAGTAAAATTTATTTTTACAACTGGAATTTAATACCTATTTGGCATTTTTAAAATTTAAAATGATCTAAATTTCATTTTTTATTGTATTCTAGATCTCAATTACTCTCAATTCACATGTAATAAAGAAATCCAGTATCTTTTATGTCAGTTGTAACTTTTATTATTTCAGAGCACTGAATAGCACCATTATTTAATCAATCATGATAGATTCTCAGGAATCAGACAGATGCTTAACTATCCCCAGAACTTAAGAACTGGCTTAATACAAAGGTTCCATTGAAAACAAACAAAAAAACAAATGTTAGAAGTTTTATATCACAACTACTAACTATGGGGATCCACTTATTGGTGCTAATTTAAATTATGTAAATAAGAAGCAGTGGCCACTATGTCTCAATTTACCTTCAAGACACTGTTCCTCTCTGAAATCATTGCTACTGGATTTAAAACTGTTGAACATGACAAAATGCTTAGATTTTCAAAGCTGAGAAAATCCTAGAGATTATCCAGTGAACTGCTGCTCAAACTTCTTCCATGGACATATTGATATCTAGCTATAAGATGATAACTCCCACCCTCTTCTGCAGTTAGGTATAATAATGTACCAATGAGATAAAAGTGGAAGTGTGTGACAGCAGAGAAGTCTCCTTGAAAAGGTGTGGTCTCCCCTTCCTCAATCCTATACTTGAAAGTGGGACATAATCACTGTAATTCTAATGAGGATCACATACTGTGATGTTAGGGCAGAAAGCTGGAAAGATCCTAGTTCCCACTAGAACTTCCATAGCAATCCTAGACTACTTTGGGACTTTGTTACATTAGAGAAAAGTACACACCTTTATCTTTTCATATTGTCACTTTGGGTCTTTCTGTGATAGGCAACTAAATTTAATCCTATTTGTTAGTTCACTTGTTGGGCATATACTTATTGAAAATAAATAGGTTCCAGGGCACAAGGACATAAAGAAGAGTTAACAAAGTTCCTGCTCTTGAGAAACTTACCAGTTTAATTAAAGTAGTACCATATAATCACTTATAATATCTTCCTTAAAATGTACACAAAAATTTAATATTGAAAGAACACATTAAAGGGGATGATTTCATTTCTAGAAAGTAAACTCCTAACTTCTTAGACAAAATCTTCAATGATATTTTTCTAACATTTCCTACATGTTTTTAATTTGTATTAAGTTTTTAAGATCGTTGTCTCCTAACACTGCCAGCACTTTGATTATTTTTGGATTTTTCCACCACTTCCCCATCATTTCCACAAAAAAAAATTATTGTAAAATAATTAAGAGCATAAACACTATAACATTCATTCACTCAACACATGAATTGAGCTTACTGAGTAAACGAATTAAACTTACTGAACACTGGTATAAGCAAAGCACTGTAGCAAGCACTGAAGCAAAACAAACATGGTCCCTGCTCCTCTATGTTTACAATCTTAGCAGAGAGAAAGATGAATCAGGTAATCACATAAACAAATACACAACTGCAAAATGCAACAAGTGCAGTGACCAGTTGCTACTGAATACTTATAAGGAAAACCTGACAGTGAAATAAATAATGCACTTGTGAATTATTAAAAATAAAGTAGCTACTTCAAAATTCAGATAAAACTTGAAGGCTACCTATAAATTCAGAATGATAAAAATTACCTCAATTATGATCAATGGGTTTAATAATCTCAGTCCAAACTGGAGAAGTCCAGATTTCCAGAGGGAATGATAGTTAAGCTGAGTGCTAACGGTTGAACAACAGTTAACTACGTGAAAGAAGGGTTGAGGGAAATTATTTCAGGTAAAGACACCATGATTCCCAGTGTAGGCATTTAGAGTAGAAAGAGACCATGGCCCATTTCCAAATGGTTCATATGGCTGGTGCAGACTCAGAAGTAACGACAATTAGGAAAGGGAAGTAATGGAAATGTGCTGAGGAGGAAAGGAGAGATTATAACAGAAAGGGCCTGTATGCCATATCAGGGAGTTTGGACTTTTGCAAATAAGAAAACCAAAGAAGAGTTTTAAATAGAAGAATGATAAAGATTTGAGGTAAAGATCTAATCTAAGCCTTCCCATTCCTTTTATTTGATAAAAAATTTTGTCGGTAATCCACGTTAATGGCAAAATGCTTAAAGTCACAGCACCTCATGAAATGATTTGACAATCAGACCTCTGGTTTTAAAGGAAATTCTGTGATTCAGGTTAACTTTTCCTAGGTCAGAAAACTCATCAGTGGAAGTGTCTTTACCCACTCTTTACGATTCTAAATACGCACGACCTTCCTGCCAGCACCAACACCCCTCCACCACTCCTGAAACTAAAAACCTTAGAGAAGCAGTACTTTCCCCCCGCCCCCACATCTGCTAAAAGGAGTTAGAAATTTCAACCTCATGTGGTTGCTTACAGGGATAAAATGAGAGACGCCAAACACTAAAGTGTAGACATAAGTTAGCTTTAGTACCTATTTAAACAAACCACTGACTTGCAGTGTCAGACAGCATTAAAGACACCACACTACGCCCAAATCACTGTTTTGGAAGATGGTGCAAGTCCAGCTTGAACAGAAGTGAGAAGACTCAGGTCTGAGGGCGCGAAACCCCACAGTCGCACACCTCATGTTTTCGAGTCTGGCTTGCACTCTCCCACTCGGAGGACGCATTAATTATTCCAATTCGCCCTGTGCCTTATCTATGTGATTTGCTACCTTTTCTCTTCTTGGCCAACGTTGCCTCTACAGGTAACGGCCCAACCCAGCGCTCTTCATTCTCCTCTTCGTTCTCCTGGGCCACTGCCAGCTCTCTTTCGCTGATTTCGTTTTTTTCCGGGTCTTCGGCATCCCGACGTTTTCGCCTTCTCAGTTGTGAATCGCCTCCACCTTCCGCCGCCATATTGTCGGAATCGTCAGAAAAAGCGCGACACGAGGAGCTGGACTTCCAATCCCACAGTAGCGCGCAGGCTATTCGTCAGCAGACCGAGACAGTTTCAGGATTGGCTGGAATAGGTAGGAGCATATCTAATCAGCAAGCAGCGCGCGCGCAGGCCGCGGGACCGGGAAGTCTGGGCTGCATTTGGCTGAGGACTCCTGAAGTCTCTGGCTCGTAGGTGGTGAGAGATGGGCAAGGGAGGGCGCCGTAACTTTTAAAACTTGCCGCGGCTCCTCCAGGCTACAGCGTTCCAGCCCACTTAGTGGGACTCTTACCTCCAGGAAAGTAGATATCCGACGACCAGCCAGGTCTCGAGTCCCGCCCTTCAAGACCCTTAATAACTTGTGTAAGCCTAAATCCTTAAGATGGCCTGTATGGTACATTTCTGTTATCTGCCCTCATCTTGTATTCTCTGCATTACTAGCTCGGCTCTAATCACCCTGGCCACTTTATTGCTCTGGGAACACAGTATTCATATTCCTGCCCCAAGGCCTTTGCGCTTGTGGTTCTCTCAACCTGGAGATTCTCCTCCTAAATATCCCTATGTCTTACTTCCTTAACTCCTTCATGGTTTTGCTCAGTTGTGTACTTCTGAGTGACTTCATAAGACCTCCTTATGTAAAATTCCATTGTCCCTGTCTTAGCATATCTTGTGGTTCTTCCCTGCCTTGCTTTTTTACTGTAGTGCTCGTAAGTAACTTGGCATAGAAAAGTATGATATATTTGTATGTCTATATACATAAACACATACACAGTTTATTATGTGTTTCCCTTAATTTTGGCCTATTTTGTTCACCGCTACATCTTTAAATCCCAAGTGACTACCTGGCAGGTAATAGCTGTTCAACAAACATTGTTTTATGAATAACTTTTTTTTAATTTTAGCTTTTCTTTATAAGGTTAAGATAATTACAAGGCACATGTCAGTGAATCAGCAAGATCTAGATCCAGATAGTACTACAGATGTGGAAGATGTTGGAGATGTTGAAGAGGAACTTCTCAAAGAATGTGAAGAAATGTGGAAAGATATGGAAGAAGTAAGTATGAAGGAATAAAAGTGATATGTCAATAAATATGCGATTTAATTCAATTTCTCTTTTAAGATTTATTCTTAATTTATGCATACCAGAGCTAGGTTGTAAGCTAGAGGTGGGAGAGGGGGGTAAGAGGAAACAGAGTGGGAAGCAGAACAGGTGGATCTACTATAATACACTGCTGAGGGGAGCAGCAGGCGAGACAGGGAGGTCTTGTGAGTTAGCTCCCTGGCCAGGGATCAAACTCATGCCACAGTGGTTGGTGATAGCTTGATAGCGCTGAGACTTAACCCCTGTGCCACCAGGGAGGACCCAATTTAATGAATTTCAATAATAAGACTTAGGAAAGAAATACTTATGCTGACTCCCAAAAGCAATTATATGGTATTTATATAGTTTTTAGACCTATAAGCATTCATTCAAGAAATTTTATACTAGGTGAACTGTAGAAAGAAAATATGACAATCCTTGCTAAAAACGGATAGCTAATGGAGGCAGTAGCTGTTATGTTACAATACAGTATAAGATGTATTCTGGAAGAATTGGAAAGACTGAGGGGGTCAAGGATAGCTTTCAAGAAAGTGAATAACTGAATTCATTGTAAAGAATAAATGAGAATTCGCCTATGACTGTGGGTTAGATAAACCAAACAGAAAGGACAAAATATATAAAGATTGGGAGAGTTTGGAGATATCTAAGTATAATATTATGGTTTATGTAAATTAGGAGAAGACAAACTTGTAGGGTGAGACTGGAAAGGTCTTTAGGAGGAAGAACATGACAGATTTTGTTAGTGTGTACTATGATCTATTAAAAGAGTATAAACACGAAGTGACATCCTGGGATAGACAGTGGGAGTTCGTCTTGTGATTTTGAAGAAAATATATTGTAGAGAGTGAAACTGTAGGTAAAAAATGTATTTAGGAGGCTTTAGTATTGGTCCTGGCAAGGTGTACCGAAGGGCTAAATTCTGTCGGTGCAAATAGAGGAAGAATGGATTCAAGAGAGATTAAGGCGGTAGAACCAAAAGGATTTGGAGGTTGATTGTAAAATGGGAGGAATTATGTATAGTTTAAAGTTCCTGGTTCTGATCATTGGGGGCTGGTGGGGTTGTTCCCCAAGATATATAATTAGAAGTGGGAAGAACACATAATTAAGGAGTTTGCATGAAAGCATAAATTAATTTAGGAAATACTCATTTTGAAATGTATATACAATTTCTAAATTAGATTGAACCATTTTTGGTCCATTACAGTGTGTTGGTAAAATTTTGTTCTACTTAAAGTAGTGTAATGTACGAAACAGGCTATGGACATTTTTTATAATCCTGTTTTTCCTAATTAGGGCAGATTAGTGGGTTTTTTCCTTTTTCTTTTTTTTTCCAATTTTTTTTTATAAATCCTTGGTGTGTTGTTTTTATCCATGTATTTTATTTTATTTTATTTTTTTAAAGATTTATTTATTTATGCATACAAGCTGGGGTACAGGCCAGAGGTGTGGGGTGGCGAGAGGCTTTACTAGAGACAGAGTGGGGAGCAGAACAGGCAGATCAGAAATACACTGCTGAGGAGAGCAGCAGGCGAGGCAGGAGAGGTCTGCCACACCATGTGGGATTCTTCCCTGCTGGGTGTCGAACTCTCTTCACGGCTGCTGACAGCTCCACAGCACAGCGCACTTAACCGCTGCGCCACTGGGGGAGGCCCCCTTTATCCATGTATTTTAAAGATAATTTATATAATCCAATGCATTTGTTTGCTTTTGTTATTTTTTAGTATAAAACCTTGAATTTAAAAATGACTTTAAATTTTTTTTTGTAGAAAAATACTGTAAGCAGAAATAGCACAAATAAAATTTAAATTACCTATGTTTTTACCTCTCAGATATAATCACTGATAACAGCTGTGCATTTTTTTTTAATGGCACAGGAACAATGTTTTCTGAAGGCCTTATTTTCTTAAGATATTAACTACCTTTTTTTCTATAGTGCTTTCCCTCTTCTTCTCTTCCCTACCACATCTAACTTCTGTTCCATGTAACTACTAATCTTCTTTCTTTTTCCTTATTTTCATGCTCATTTTTCATTTTTTATTCTGTGTAGCATCTAGTATCCTTTTTTATTTTTGATATATTTACCTTGGGACTTATTTGACTGACTTCCTGATCCTTTTGTTTAAGAAAGTGAGGAATTTAAACAAACTCTTTCTTATCAGACATTTGTGTTTTGTTTTAGAGGAATATTACATTGGTACAAATGGGGAGGAGAAAGGAATTATCTGTGGGTTATGGTGTATGACTTATTTTTCTTTGCTTTTTAAATCCAGTGTAGGAATAAATTATCCCTTGTTGGAACTGAGACACTCAGTGATTCAAATGCTCAGGTATGAAACTATTTTTTCTTCCTAAAAATAGATAAGTGGAGTTCATTGTGTTTTGCATAAGAAATGTATCTGTCTATGTTTATCCCAAGTGTAATAGCTTTATTAACACCTGGAAATTTAATCATTTGGAAATTTCTCTACTGTTTGTAGTTGAAAAGTTGGAAGGATTGTGAACACTTTTTGAATATTATAAAAAATAAGATTTTATTATTTATCTTTTAATAGCTATGTATACATTTAACTATTAAGTGAGTCACTCATTGACTGTTATTATGATTCCTTGTTAAAATTAGAAGAGAGACTATCCTGCTTTGTGTTAGGTGTGGTAACTACAGTTAGTTTATCTGAACTGATTTTATCCTAGCCTTTAAGAAGAGATTAAGATTTTTTTATAATAATGAAAGGGTTGTGGCATTGACTTAGGAATACACCAATTAGTAAGAGTAAGAATTTAAAATATGAGAGAGAGGATAATTCCAATCTGTGGGTACAAGTAGAGATCATCTAGAAGAAAATAAAATTGGATCTCTCTTTCATTACATACAACACAAGTTCCACATGGATAGCTATAAAAATAATATAAGAAAAGCTCTGGGACTCTGCAGTCTAGGGACAGTGGAAACTTTTTTTTTGGCAAATAATTAACATTTAGGTACTATAAAAGAAGATTTAGATGTATTTGGCTATATAAAATTTAAAGTGTTTCAATGAAGAATTCTAAGAGCAAAGTTAAAAATAGATTTGATTCCAATGAACATTCTCCAGAACTGGTGGGAGCATGTCAAATTTATGGGTACTGATCGAAAGACTCTCCTGCTGTCCAAATGTGGTAGTATTTAAGCATCAAAAGGAATAATGACTTTAATTGATTATAACCATATGGAAAAAAAAATCTATGCTATAATGATACTTAGTGAAAAATGAGGAAGGGAAAGTTGGAGCAAGGAAGAAAAACTAAGTTGTCACTTTTGAGAGTACCTGTTCCACCAGATCTTTAATGTTAAAATTGATGATAAAGGATTAAGCATCTTTGTAAAAAAAAAAATTATCCATCGATACATTTAGAGCTCTGTTGTACAGGATAAAGCTGAATAATGTATCTAGAAATACTTTGTACAGTAATAAACTATAATCTGATTTCCTTGGTGAATGTGGTTCTTACTATTTTGTAGAAATTGAGACCTACTGAATCAAAATCACTGATGAGACCTATAGATTTCCTGTATGATTTTCATACAGTGAGCCAAACACTGGCTTCAAGCGAAGGGGTCATATAATTGTCAATGTTTAGTATCCTTATAATAATACAGATAATGTGGTTTCCTATTGTGTTGAGAGCTCTCAAATTTGCTCCCAGGTTGATGATGCCTTATAGGGATTCATAGGACCCAATGTATAGTCATACTCCTTGATGAGATTTATTACATTGAAAGGATACAGAGTAAAATTAGCAAAAGAAAAGGATGATGGGGGTACATAATTTACAAATTTTTGTGTAGTAGAGTTGGTTTTTATGGGTGACTTGTGGAACTAATCTCATTTTAAATTGTCTCTGTATTGTATATTTAAATTTATTTTTAGCTACTTAGCTAAAAACCGTTGCAATTCTCCTGAAAAGGCAGAAAGAAGAAAAAAAACAATTTTGAAGCAAATGTATTGACAAGGAATGATACCCAGTTTTTTAAAGAATTGCACATTTAGGATATAAACTTAACATGCTTAGGTTCTTTTATTTTAGGTTGAATGGTAGCGCAAAATTTGCCATTTTTTAATACTCTATCACTGATATAGTAGGCAATTTATGAACATAATTAGTATGGTTTAAAGCAGATTTCTGTTTGGAGTGATGTTTTTTGTAGTTTTGGAGGCTATTATACTAGTCATTTGTTTTAAAAACTAGTATTAAAGTATTGAAAATGTCTATACTTTCATCTGTAAATGACTGAACATTCCACAAGAATGATTTTTTTACTCTGTTTTTTATAGCTGTCCTTATTAATTATGCAAGTGAAATGTTTGACGGCTGAACTTAGTCAATGGCAGAAAGAAACTCCTGAAAGTAAGATTCTTGTTTTGAAATTTACATTTTTATAGAAGAGCTAATGACAAATTAATTTAATGATCACAAGAATTATAATATTCATTTATCCTTCTTGAAATTGACTAAATTCCATTGCTGTTAGGAAGCCAACTCATTTCCCTTTCTTTACAAGCTATTTTGTGTGTATTATAGAGGAATGTATCTGCCTCACATTAGGGAAAGTAACCTTGATTATGAAGAATTATTAGAGCCCTCAGTTTTATCTTCATAGACTTACATGCTGGGTAGAAACTACATTGTTTCTTAGTGAATGAAACTTCTATAATAGAAAAGTTTTCTATTTTAGACACTTAGTTGCATAAGGCCATGTAGATTGCATATCCCCTGTTGACTGAGGCCAACTCTATGTTTGCCTTTAGCTGAGGAGTAGAAGGCTTAAACATATGTAGTTTTAATAACCACTTTAAAAAGTCTACATTTTCTCTATGCCATATACATGTCTGTATTTAGTGTTTGCATGGATTGTACCCTCCTTTCCATTTAATGTCTCCTTTATCTTTTCTTCTCCTTTCTGTGTTTCCTTTAACTCCTTACACTTCCTTTAGTATCCCTTGTGTGCTTAACATTCTTTATTTCAGTTCTTGGATTCTTATTTTCTCAGTTTCCTTACCTAGACTGTCTTATCTGCATTCTTAGTTTTAATTACTATGTTCATGCCAATGGCCACCATTATTCTACATCTTCCTACCACCTGGTATTTTTAAATTTAGCACTTGTGACAGGTACATGTACAATTGTGATTTTAATTTGCATTAAACTGTATATCCTATTGCCTACTCAGTATTATATTGAGCATCTAAAAAACTGCTCATACTCAACTGTTAAAATGTTGGTGTTCTCCCTAGGACTGTGCTTAGTTCTTTTAACTTTCCATTTTGTAAGCTGTTCCAGCATTATATAGTGTCCTGTTTTGATATCTGTATTAATGACTTCTGTATAAGTTTGCTAGGGGCTGCCTATTAAGATTTGCTTAAACTACAGAAATTTATTTTTTCACAATTCTGGAGGCTAGAAGTCAAAGTCAATGTGTTGTCAGGGTTGGTTTCTTCTAACACCTCTTTTGACTTACAGATTGATATCTTCTCCCTGAATCCTCACCCTTCTGTGCCCATCTTCATAATCTATTTGTGTAAGGACATCAGCTGTATTGGAGTAGAGCTTAACTTGAAGATCTTATTTCAACCTAATTACCTTTGTATAGACCCAATTGCAATTACAATCAGATAGGTGTTAGGACTTCAACTTACATATTTGGAGAAGGACACAATTAACTTAACAACTTTCAAATCTAAATGTCCAAATGAGACTTCTCTGTAGTATCACACCTACATGGTTCTCCATTCTAGACATCTTTCTTAAAATATTCTGTAGATATCTCAGACTCATGAACTGATCTTTGTTTCCTGACCCATTAGGTGGAATCTATTTGATCAGCCATACTTTTAGGAGTCCTCCTAGATTCTTCCTTATTCATAATTTACATACTGCTAGATATTAAAAACTGTGCCCTATGGTCACAGATTTACTTTTTAGGCCCTGTCATGAAACCCATTAGATTATTATTATTATTTTCAACTCTTAACATAGATTGTTTTCTAATTATATAAATTTTCAAATGTAAAGGAAAGTAAGAATAATATCATTTACTCCAATAAACCTAGACAACAGCTTTCACAATTGTCATCATTTTTCATCCTTGTTTTGTACTTTTGGGGCAGCTGAAGAAAACAGCATACATTTATTATCTCACAGTTTCTGTGGGTCAGGAGTCTAGGCATAGCTTAGCTGGTTCCTCTGCCTAGGGGTCTTGAGGTTACAATGAAAGATTCTCATCAAAGGCTCAACTGGAAAGAAATAAACTTCCAAGCCACCTCAAGATGTTGACAGAATAAATTGCTTGTGATGGTAGCTTCATTTTACATTTTTGCTCTTTCTGTTCTTTATTTCTTTCTGATGATCCAGGATTCCTTCTTTTAATGTTTTTGTTTCAAGAACTTCGTTTAGCCATTCTGTATTTCTGCTGATAGCAAATTCTCTTCATTTTTCTTTCTTATTTTCTTGTCTTATTTTCCTTTTCATTCCTTAAGGATTTTTTTTTTTAAAGATTTATTTATTTATACATACAAGCTGGGATACAGGCCAGAGGCGTGGAGCGGCGAGAGGGTTCACCAGAGAGAGAGTGGGGAGCAGAACAGGCAGATCAGAAATACACTGCTGAGGGGAGCAGCGGGGGAGGCAGGAGAGGTCTGCCGCACCATGTGGGATTCTCACTGGCTGGGCGTCGAACTCGCTGCCGACAGCTCCACAACGCAGCGCTCAACCGCTGCGCCTCCAGGGAGGCCCTTCTTAAGGATGTTTTTACTGGATATATAATTCAGGATTAAGTTATTCTCTTTTATCACTCTAAGAAGTTGTGCCTCTTCCTCCTCTCTCCCTCTCTCCTCTCTCTCCCTCTCTCCTGAAAAGAAATATACTGTTATTGTTACAGTTTTTCTCCTCTTGGGAAGACACTATTTTTCTCTGATTACTTTGCAGATTTTTCTTTGTCTTTAGCTGTCAGAAGTTTAATTACTGGATATCTTGGCATGGATTTTTCTAGGTTTATCCTTTTTATGGTTTATTCAAATTCTTAAACATGTAGATGTATAATCTGGCAAAATCTGAAAAAATTTGAACTTTTATGTCTTCAAAATTTTTTTAGTTTTACCCTTTTTCCTTTCCTGGGATTCTAATGACATGCATGTTGGATCTTTTGTTATAGTCAACTTGAATCCCTAAGGATTTTCTTTTTTAAAATGTGCTAAAATACATATAAATTTACCATCTTAACTATATTCAAACATATAATTCAATAATGTTAAATATATTCATTGTTGTTCAGCCATTCTCTAGAAAATTTTCATCTCGCAAACCTAAAACTCTACCCATTAAATTACAACTTCCTTTTTTCTGCTCACTCCATTTCCTGACAACCACCATTCTATTGCTGTTCTATGAGTTTGACTACTTTAGATACATCATGTAAATGAAATCATACCGTATTTTTCTTTATGTGACTGGCTTAATATAATGTCTACAAGGTTCAATCATATTGTAGCATGTGTCAGACTTTCTCCCTATTGAAGGCTGAATAATATTCCATATAATGGAAAATATGTGTATAATGTTTGCACAGGATCATGACTACAGAAAGAAATATTTAAGGAATAGATTATTAATTTTTCTTTTGAGGTGTCTGGAAAACAAAATAAAAGAAAATGGCACTAAAAATGCATAAATATCACATTTCTCTGAAATTATATTTGTAGAGATGTTAAATAAAAATTTCATAAAAAGAATATAGTATTGGGGCCTCCCTGGTGGCACACAGAGTTAAGTTTCAGCGCTATGAAGCTATCAGCAGCCACTGCAGCACGAGTTCGATCCCTGCCCAGGGAGCTGACCCACATGGCATAGCAGACCTCTCCTGTCTTGCCCGCTGCTCCCCTCAGCAGTATATTTCAGTAGATCTGCCTATTCTGCTCCCTGCTTTGTCTCTGGTGAATCCTCTCACGCCTACATCTCAGCTCTTGTATGCATAAAGAAATAAATCTTTAAAAGGAAAAAAAGTACACATATTCATAAAAAGCTTTATGTACATGAAGAGTAAAAGTGGTATTTTAGAAGCTATAAAATTTGATTCTTGATTTTGGAGCACTAAGTACATGTATAATTTTGGTTTGTTTTGTTCCATAGTAATTCCACTGAGTGAAGAAGTTTTGACAACATTAGGAAAAGAAGAGGTAATTTACTTAATGAATTTTAGTAAACCAAGTAATTTATAAATGTCTTGGGTAAGTTCATGACATAAGAAGTAGAATGAAATAACTTTAAAACCAAATTAATTTTAAATTTTAAATTAAAATTAAAATCAAATCTAAAGAGATTTGAATCTTTCTTTCCAATTTTGTTTATTGAGGTAAAGGCTTACATCATTGTATTTGTTTTACGGATTATAGGCTCAAGTCTCTACAAATGTGTGCTTTCATACCATGCCCACCACCAAAGCCCCTATAATTCTGTACTGTCCTCCAGTGGGCACTACTTCTATCCCATCACCCACCCCTTCTGCTTGCTGTTGCTTTGCAGTCAGATGTCAAGGGTTGGCTATTGGTTTGGTTTTGTTGCATATAAAAGTGAAACCTTCTGATATTTTTCTTTCTCTTGGCTTATTTCACTTGGCATTATCCTCTCTGGTCCATCCATGTTATCTCAAATGGCAAGAGGTCATCTTTTTTTAATAGCTAAATAATATTCCATTGTGTGTGTGTGTGTGTGTGTGTGTGTGTGTGTGTGTGTGTGTGTGTGTGTTTATGTATCATCCACATTTTTCTAATCTAGTCCTCTGTCTTTGGCTGCAATGAACATAGGAGTGTATTTTCCCCTTTAAATTAGTATAAAAATATTTGAATTTTTGAGCTTAATTTTTATTTTGAAACTTGTTAATATTTAATATATAAGCCTTACATTTAATATTCAGTTGATTAAACTTTCTTCATAATAAAAGCAAAAAGGGTTAAACTTAGCTAAATGACCATAAAGGCATTTATCCTTCTCAAAACAATATAAATATCTGAACAAACTTGTTTTTAATGCATGTGTCCATTAGGTCAAAGTATAAGGCACAAGAGAGAAGCAAATGAGAATTTTAAATAATGTTGTAGATGGAAAAATATCTATGTGCTAGAAACAGAAATAGTGAAAAAAAGATTATGTGCCCCATAGAATTGACAAAAGACTTGGGATTTATGTGAAACCAGTAATACAAATTTAGGATCTATTGTGGAGCTAAGGACAAGATTATTTAGGTCATACAGAGACTATTCAACCTTTTCTTTCTCTCTCTCTTTTTCATTCAAGTAGCTAACTTTTTACTATACACCTGAAAACTAGAGGTATGTAGTATGAAGACATTAAACTATTGAGGGTCTGGACTCAGGGACACTAGTTTGGGTGGCTAGAGATTCTATTCACCTTTGCAACCCTGACACTACAATAGTGCCTGGTAGTCATTAACTGATCAATAAGTATTTGTTGAATGAATGATACTCATTTGTGTTTGGTCTTGTATGATCTCCTTAGTAGAGATATGATCTACCTGATTACTGAAAGCTCTCCATTAAATTGCCTTTCAATATAAAAGTAAAATATGTTACTTAAAGCCTCTTCTTAGCTTTTTCAATTCAACAGATGTAATAATAACTTCATACCTGTTGTTTATTTACCTTTCAAATGCTTTTTTGTTAGGATATTGTTATAAATTTCTGAATATCTCTCTTAGGCCAATGTGTAAATTTTACTATTATAAAGATATATTGCTGTTTATAAGATTACAAGCTAAACAATTAATTTGAATTATTTTGTTCTAGTTCCAAAAATTGAGACATGACCTTGAATTGGTACTATCTACTATTCAGTCAAAAAATAAAAAGTTAAAAGAAGACCTGGGAAGGTATATTTACATTATAATAACTGTTAATCATTGGTATATGTTGAATTAGTGTTAGTGTTTTATTTGGCTATTTCTTTGTCATGTTTTTCCATGTTTAAAGGGAACAACAATGGTTGAATGAACAGCAACAGATACTGGAATCTCTTAATGTACTATACAAGGACTTGACACATGAGGTTGTCACGTTTTCTGAATCAAGGTATTAATTTCATGTTCCAGGTTTTTATTTTTATTTTTATTTATTTATTTATTTATTTAAAGATTTATTTTTTATTTATACATACAAGCTGGGGCACAGGCCAGAGGCGTGGGGCGGCGAGAGGGCTCACCAGAGACAGAGTGGGGAGCAGAACAGGCAGATCAGAAATACACTGCTGAGGGGAGCAGCGGGCGAGGCAGGAGAAGTCTGTCATGCCATGTGGGATTCTCCCCGGCCGGTCTTCGAACTCACGTCACCACTGCCAATGGCTCCACAGCGCAGCGCTTAACCGCTGTGCCACCGGGAGGCCCCATGTTCCAGGTTTTTAAAATAGAAAAATGTATTTTTCTTTTACGTAACATGAAATATATATCTGAAAATATAGTAAATTTTACTAGAAATCATGAGTCTTACTGTAACTTCTGCCAACTGTTAGCTACACAATCTTTTATGAATGATTTGAGTTGGCTGTATCTTTAGTTTCCCTACATGTTAAAGATATTGTTATTTTCATAAAGACAGTATTTGACTTGAGAAAATGAAGTTTGAACAAACTTTTTTATTAACTTTGAGTAATCAGTTACATATAGTTATATATTTACCAGTGAAATAATTCTCTTAATTTTTAAAATTTATTAGAATCCTTAATGAGCTGAAAACTAAAATGAATGATATAAAGGAACATAAGAAAAAACTCTTGCTTACCTTGAGTGAGTTTCTAGAAGACCATTTTCCTCTGCCTGAAAGAAATGTTAAGAAGAAAAAGGTAAGTTTTAGAGAATTCATTCATGTATATTTTCATATATGAACTTCTTTCAGATGGCTCAAATGTAAATTTTCTGTTTATTATATACTCCAAAGATATGAACTTGTTTCTGATGGTTCAGATGTAAATTTTCTGATGTATTTTATGTGTTTATTATACATTACAAAAATACACTCACAAAGATACATGTATAAAAGTATCACAATATATTTACTGAAAAATTAGAAGCAAGCTAGGATTAAATACATTTTTTATATTGTATTTAAGTGAAGGGGCGAATGCAGCTTTTAAAAATAATGTATTGGACTCTACTAAATGAGTTAATGAAATGGGAATGTGGTTGTTGCCTTTTCAAAGTTGAGTCTTCCTTGGAACATTGACCTTAGCTGAAGTGAGTTACCTCTGTAAAGAAAAGTTCCCTTTCTTATAGGCAGCACTCATCCAGTTATAGGACAGTAAATGGTTAAAAGAGTGTAGCCTCTGTCTGAATGCAGACAATTTTGCATAGTCATCACACATCCAGAATTCTCCTCTAGATTGGCTGAGGCTTTTGTGTTACTACATAGGCAACCAACTTTACTGCATGACTGCACAGCAGTCATACTGACTTCTTCCCTACTCAATATGCTTCCTTAACTCCCCACAGCTTGAATCCTGAAAATATCAGTATTTTCCACAAATATTCCTATGGAAATAGCTCTGTCCTCAAAGTCTGTTTCATGGATATTAATTTATCAGCTAGTCAAAAGACTACATTAGCTCTCTTGCCTTTGCCGTAAAATAGTACAATGAGCTCGGGATTATAGTACGTGATGTGGAGTATCACATTGTTCTGTTACACAGTTGAAGTCATGTTAATTAGATCAAGTAAGAAAGTGCTAAGAACACTTGTACAAATAAAATTTCCTAAGTTTCAGGAGTCATGGAGCATGCCAGGACTTCCTTCTAGATAAAGGACAGACTATTGCAGCTTGTTCCATTTGCTATGTAAGACACAATATTTAGCAGAAAAATCAGTATTTTCTTAATGTTTTAGAATGAATCTTTTTGTATTTTGAGGCTGGCTGGTAAAATATAATAAAGCGAAACCTAGATATCAATTGCTACAGAATTCCATTTTAGGAATATTGGAGAGATTTTGATGATGGCAACACTTGAAATGGGGAGTATTGAAAAATATGGTACATTTTTGTGGTTATCTGGAAGGCCTTCTCATATTTCATATAGAGATAAAATATATAAGAGATCAAAGACACTATAAAAATTATTAAATTGTTCTATTCTGTTGGTGGATCTGACACCTAATTAAGCTTAGAAGGCTTCTAGAGAAATATTTAGAGCATCATCAATTTACTTTGGTTAAGGAACATATAGGTAGAAATAATTTGGAGGAATAAATATGTGAATCTAAGCTGAGCTAGACATATATACAATATTGAATCTTAAGTATAACTAGAATGACATGTACTAGCTCATACTTTATTTCCTGTTAATATAATAGGAGTGCAATATTTTCACTCTCCTCTGGATCCCATCCTGTTTACCTCTTGAAAGGACATATTCTTAAAATTATTTTCTCTTTTCTTTATTCATTTGGCTTTCTTTTT
Source organism: Scalopus aquaticus (assembly GCA_004024925.1). NCBI lineage: Eukaryota > Metazoa > Chordata > Mammalia > Eulipotyphla > Talpidae > Scalopus > Scalopus aquaticus. Next base: position 119,183 of record PVIJ01002793.1, read on the forward strand.
TGAAATATTTCAAATAGTCTATAAACATGTCCAGGTTTTCCAAGTTTGGATAGAAACAAAACAAAGCTTTTCATGTCCTGACATTTTTGTCGTCTCCCATGTTAATAATGGAATATTCCACCTATCTTATAGCAAAATGCCTCCAAATGGATAGACACCATCTCAGTGTATTTCTGTAAGACTTTATGAAGGCTCTATGGAAATCTTTCACTGATAGCAAGAAAATACAGATTGTCTCTGTAGTAGTCAACCCTGCAATTTAATTGAATGTCTGAATGAAAAGCTGCTAATTAGGATTAGTATTATCTGGGAAGGAAATTTCTAGCAGTTTCTCTTATAATTTTGTTCTACTGAACATTTTTAACAGTAATTTGGATAAATAAGTTGAAGACATAGTCATCAAAGTTTGTAAATGATATTGAAACTAAAAGGGTTAAATAGTAAATATATTGGATGATAGAAGTGAGATATACTTTTCAATGGATCAGGAAGTAAGCCAAATAAAATAAATACTTAGCGGTCATAGAATCTTCCTTGGATTTACACATTGAGAAATAAAGAAGATATTAGGTAGATGTATGAAAAAGATTTTGGGATTTTGGATAACAGTATGCTCAGATAGAGGTCAGCAGGGTGAAATAGCTAATGAATTCTTAAATTTAATGAATAGAGTATCAGCATTTACAAGTGTGGGAATGAGTCTTTCTTTTCATCTTTGTTGTTGGAAACATTAGGACATTGTGGAGATTGGATTTTTAAAAAAGGCAAATAAGGACAAACTCAGAACAACCACGGTGAGAGGTTGTTTTATCTTATGTCAGTGACAAGTCAATATCATATTTACATCAAGTCAATGATAAGTCAATGGCAGTGAAAAATGGAAGGAACTAATGATGCTTAGTATGGTGAAGATTTGGGACTCATACTAGCTGTCTTTAAATATTTGAGGAACTTGTGGATCGAATTGGAATGAGATATTGTCTGTTATTCCTGGTGAGTTGAGTTAACATGAAGAACTGTCAAGAACTATAGAAAGTTTTTCTGGGGCCTCTCTATAAGAGGGTTAAGTCTCAGCACTAGGAAGCTATCCACAGCCACTGCAGCACAAATTCGATCCGCCAGCCAGGGAGATTCCCAAATGGCCCAGCAGACCTCTCCTGCCTGGCCCGCTGCTCCCCTCAGCAGTGTATTTCAGTAGATCCACCTGTTCTGCTTCCCACTTTGTCTCTGGTGAATCCTCTCAACCTCCACACCTCTGGTCTACATCCCAGTTCTTGTATGCATAAATAAATCTTAAAAAAAAAAACAACACACAAAACAGGGCTCCCCTGGTGGCCTAGGGGTTAAGTCTCAGCGCTATCACCTGCAGTCCCCTGAGTTCGATAGGCCGGGGAGCTAAACCACATATGGCACGACAGAACTCTCATGTCTTGCCCACTGCTTCCCTCCTTACTAGTGTATTTCAGTAAATCCGCTTGTTTTGCTCCCCACTCTGTCTCTGGTGAATTCTCTCAAGTCCCTGCACCTCTGGCCTACACCCCAGTTCATCTGTACAAAAACAAACAAACAAACTATAGAAAGATAAACAAGGCCCCTGGGAAGCAAGTTTCCTGTCCTGAAGCTTTACAAATACAGTCTGGAATGCCGTTGTTTGTGATACTTCGATTGGGGGTTTCTAACTTTAGATCTTTTATATGAGTGTATATAATATGAATAATGTAATTGTGCATTATATATTTATAGTTTGAATTGTATCTTAAAATTGGACAAGAATTCACTTTGCTTTTATAAACCCAACTGTTTAGTACAAGCAGGTTGTTTATTCTCAGAATTCTGATAAAATCCCTTAATTATAAATGTTTGAATTTAGTATACTTTTACCATTACAATTAAATATTTTTATTCTTTATATTCTGCTATTGGCAGAATTGAAAAGTTAATTTTTTATTCATATTTCTGTCAAAGAAAAACATTCAAGAATCAACTATGGAGCTAATAACACTGCATGAAATGTTAAAGGTAAGTGTTTTGTGGTGTTTTCTCTGAAGGTCTTTCCGAAGTTGTGATTTGTAAACAGTTGTACACAAGCTTGAAAAAGCATACTGCTTTAGTTCTTAAGGTATATACCAGTTTTTATCTGGTGGAATCTTTAGTTGGCAACTTTGTATTCTATATAAAATGCAAAAATGAGTTTAAGGATTCTTTCCACAAAGTTGCAGAAGTTTTGTGCACAATTTTTCATTAAATAATATCATCCTCTTTTGTAAAATAATGTAAGTATTGAGTAATCCCAACATATTCTGCTTGACAATTATTCTCTTTTGTAAATTTCTTTGACTTTTAAAAAAATGTATTTGAACTATAGCCAAATTAATATATATAGTCAATATTTTGGAAGCTCTTGATTTGATAATCCATTGCAAATTAGGAAAAGAGGAAATTAATATAGCCTGAAGAGCAGGTTATTTAACAATTAGTGTGCCTTTTTAAAATTACTAGTAAGCTTAAAAGAAAGTGATTTGTTTCCTTGTGGTTTTATGACTTGGCTGCTAAAGTCTCTACTTTTATTCAGTGTTTTAGTTTTGATGGCTCATGATATCTTAATATAGAATATTGCTTTGAGAAGAAAAATAAAAATATTGGTTAGTTTTGCGGTTAGATTATTTTAAAATCTAGTTATCCCAGCTAATACTGAAACTGAAAAACGAATGTTTCTCATGGATGACTTAGCTTTTTGAATAAAAATTGTCATATGTATCAAATATTAGAGGTAGTAACTAAGACACGCATGTGTAATTTTTTAAAATAGTATACTATGGAATAATGTATAAAACTTGGATTTTGAAACCATTTTGTACCCAAGATGCATTATCAATAATGAAAGTGAACCAATATTTAAACTGAATTTCAGTGAAAAGTAAAACAATATGCATGTTCTTTTTAAAGTTGGATTTTTAGCATTTAGTTATTTCTGGCATCTACCAGATTTTAGTTACTGTTATTAAAGTTTTGAAATTAAAAATTGATATTTAAATTGTATTAAAAGAAGCAGGTGTTCTAAATTAGGAAATATTTAATTCTTCTATCATGATAACTAGAAGAAATGAAACAAAACCTTTTTTCTCCCAAGATATGAAACTTGAAATAGCTAAAGTTAATGGTAGATGAAAATTCAATTCAAGAGCTGAGATACTGACATTATGAAATGATTATTATGAAATATGATTGAGATGACAGCATCATAGGTTGATTATACTTCTGTGGCACTGTATATTTGTATAAATTTTACCTTTTCTTTTTCATGTTACTTAAGTATCTTTTAATTAATGCTTCGGCTTGGCAGTTCAGAGATAAGGAGTTTAGTCCATGACCTACCACTGATTATGTCCTATTGAGGAATCTCTTAACTATTGAATTCAGGTTTAGTAATCTGTGATAGTATTGGGAATTTGTTGGGGAAACAGGTTAGCAACCCATATATATTTAGCATTTTCCAGTATGTTTCATAGACATTAGTGTTCAAAGAATTTTAAGTTTGTGTTTCTTGAAAAACTTAACTAATGCAGTTGATTTGAGAAGGAAAGGGGATTGTCAATGCACATTAGTGATCCTTCCCCTTATTTAGCAATAGAAACCTGTTTTTCAAGATTAAAATGATCCTTAGGGCCTCTCTGGTGGTGCAGTGGTTAGGCTCTGTGCTCTGGAGCTGTGGGAAGCAGCAAACTGCAGGGGAGATTCCCACATGGTGCGGCAGACCTCTCCTGCCTTGCCCGCTGCTCCCCTTAGCAGTGTATTTCTGTCCATCTGCCTGTTTTGCTGCCCGCTCTGTCTTGGTGAACCCTCTCGCTGCCCCACACCTCTGGCCTGTGCCCCAGCTTGTATGCATGAATAAATAAATCTTTAAAAAAAAAATGATCCTTAAGGAAACCAATTCTGTGGGATGCTGTTTGGGAAATGTTAGCCTACATAATTTACTATGAATACTCAAGACTTGTCAACATCCTTGATGAAGAAACTAAATATATTTCAGGATGAAGTTGAAGAAAATGATGATAGAAGTACTTTTTGATTGTTTTTCAGAATAGGTCTTTTTTTTTGGGGGGGGAGTGGAGTTGGTGATTTCTTTTTTCACAATGCGAGGATATATATATTGTTTTTTTATTTTGGTGCATAATTTTTGAATGTTTAAGTTTCTCATTTTTGCTTTTAAGAAAAGTTATAACCAAATTTCTAAAGAAATTTTTATCCCAAGACAAGTGGGAGAATTGTGTATGCCCCTTAACCAGTTTTTAGGAAATGTTTTCAGAGTTAGGATGCAGAGATTAATTTTCAAACTTTCATTTACTAATATCACCGTCTTTTTTAAAAAAGAAAATTATTTAATACAGAAATTATGACATAAACAATTATTCAAAGAGTAAAGAGAACAACATTCTTTGATGAATGTTTTGTTGTTTTTTTACAGCTTTTTTACAGTTTTGTTGTTTATTACAGCTCTGTCTTTTTTTTTTTGCAAGTAGGATATATTTTGAATGACATTTTTTCTCAGATTCTTTTAAACAGATTATTTGATGTTCCCCATGATCCATATGTCAAAATTAGTGATTCTTTTTGGCCACCTTATATTGAACTGCTCCTGCGTAATGGAATTGCTTTGAGACATCCAGAAGATCCAACCCGAATAAGATTAGAAGCCTACCATCAATAAAAGAGTGGTCGCCTTTTTCACCCATACTTTATAGAATCTTGTCATTCAGCGATAATGGAAGCACTGAGGATTATTTGGGTAAAGAACAGTATTTTCATATTGAAGCGCATAATCCGTTTTCCTTTTATACTGAAAATGACACGTGCTACCATCTATTATTAATTAAAAATGATCCTTTCTCATTCAGTTAGTGCTTTGGTAATTTTGAACTGTATGGACAAAAATATAAGTGAAAAATATCCTGGACAGAATCATTATAAATATTAATGTACCTTATCTGCAAACCTTTTTTGAAAATTCTTCAGTAACATGATATTGCTAGTGTTATATTTTCCTTTTGAAATTTATGACTGCTTCTTTTATGCATCTTTAGTTCTATTTGGTGCTCACCTCCTTTAAATTTAGGAATTATAATGAAAAAGATTTAATTTGCAGATAGTTTTAAAATTGACATGTCTAATGTAGAAGGCAGCATAACTTAAAATATTTAGAAAACTTATTCCATGTATACTGCTTTATGTTTAGGGCTCTTAAAAATTTAAATGTGAAAAACTATGATATAAAAAGTAGTATGAAAGTTATATTCTAATATGTATTACATAACAAATGATATTATATATTAAACTACTTTTGATTTTGTTAATTTTTGCTAACAAAATTGTGTTCATCAAATTTTGTTAATCCTCATGCTTTTCTGTAAATAAAATTCTCTCACCTAAAAATCTCTTGATTTTGTTTTGTGATGTGGCATGGTATTTTAATAAATTGGACCTTTTCATATGTAGATAAATGAATTATTATGGGACTTACTCAGGTTAAACTAGAGAATGTAAGCTAAACTAGAAAATTCCAAACTCATATAATATTTAATATCATTTGTTTTCTGAGAGACTTGCTGCTATAGTTGAAAATGCTTTCTACTATATATAATCTAAGTTTCTTGCTTACCTCAAATAAAATACTTTATCTTTTTTAATGTTATGAGGTAATATTGAACATATACTATGTCCCTTCAATGGAAAACACAAATGCTACTGTATTTTAGAGATTGTTAGCTCTTTTATGGGAAAATGACATTTAAAGTACTTTCCTAGAATACTTCAATTGGGAGTTGAAAGAATGAGCAGTTTTTATTTGAAATTACTGAAGAAGGGGAAAATGGTTTTGGCAGTGTAAGCCGCACAGTAATTGCACAGAACAATTAATATTATTGTCTGTGAACTCTGTGTTGAAAAGTATGGAAGAAATATATAAAGGCAATAAATAACTTGATTTACTTGATAAGTCTTTGTTTCACATTTTACTGATATTCTCATAAGGGTCTTTTCACTATAGTATCTTGAATAAGACACTTAGAAAAACCTATGATGATTCATCTTTATTTAATTCATTTTCCAAGCTTAAGTAGTGAGATAATTTGCTGACTCTTTTGATCTTAATTATAAACAAAATATAGTAGAATCAGTTTTGATTTGTACTCCTAACCTTGCAGCCCTCAAAACTTTTTGTGGTTTTAAAGCCTACATAGAGAAATGTTTAAAGTGTTCTGAGATCTATTTCTGTTTTTCCTTTTCATTTAAGAAAATCGTTGGAATCTATTAAGACTAAGGATTTCTTTCTGTTTCACCAGCTTTTAAATATGATAATGCATAATATTTTAAAATAATATCACATTCTAGCTTTCCCACAGCAGATGGTGGTATTACCCTAACTTGAAAACAAAATTTGTTTGAGTCTACCACACAAAAAATTTGACTTCATTATTAGTTGATGTATATGCATTGATTGATTTGTGAGAATTCTGTTTAGTTGAAAACCCAGCCAAGTTGAATATGACCAGCCAAGTTGAGTCTTACCATATATTTTATATAGTTGTGCATCTATATTAACATTTCTGACTCCCCTATTTTCCTTTAGTTCTTTATCGCTTTTGTCAATACAATTATAATATATAATAATATGATTATAATCTAAAAATAAAAATATAATTATGAATGTATTGTTATATATAGTAAATTGTTTATTAAAATATTACATTTCTTCAATTCTATACAATATCCCAACTTAATTTCCAGTGATTTCTAGCAAATAGTTGTATTAAGAATGGTAAATGAAATGACCTATTAGTCTTTTGGCATTTTCTAATCAAACCATTAAAAATAAGTCATCTTTATCCTTGCAGTGTTTAGTGGTAAACTATATTTTTTCTGAAAGTTTTTTTTTAAGATTTAATTTATACATACAAGAGCTGGGGTTCAGGCCAGAGGTGTGGGTGGTGAGAGAATTTACCAGACAGACTGGGGAACAAAACAGGTGGATTGACTGAAATACACTGAGGAGAGGAGCAGTGGGTGAGACAGGAGAGGTCTGCTGCACTATGTGTGTCAGCTCTTCTGCTGGGGATCGAACTTGTGCTGTAGTAGCTGGTGATAGCTTTGTAGTGCTGAGACTTAACCCCTGGCGCCAGGGGACCCCGTCTGAAAGTTTTCATGAATATTTCAATATACTGCCAGCTGCTAAATGCAGCATATCAAATACTTTCTGTAGACTTAGATATGTGGACTCGGAAACATCAATTAATGGAATGAAAAATTGTATACTATTAGCTTATATTTGATATTTTCCTTTATTGTTTGTCTTCCAACCTTGTGTGGGTTGAGTCATCCTTTTTTATAGCATTCAGAGATTTTAACTTTATTTTTAATTATACACTAAAACAATGGCATTAAAAAAAAAGTTTTATAGGCCAATTGGAAATTTCCTTTGATCACATTTCCAATATGTGTCCCACTACTAATGAGGTAACTATTTCTTGGTACCTACTATTTTTCGTGTTACATTATTACTCTATCCTGCTTTTTGATTGTGTCTAGAATGTAGAACCATCTATCTTTTTTTGAAACATTTTTATATGTATTTTTTTATCAACATTGGTTTATAACATAGGTTTCAGGTGTACAAAATTATAGATCAACATCTTTATAAACACTTTTATGTTTGCCACCAGAAGTCTAGTTTCTATCTTTTACTCAATTTACTCACCTCTTTTCTCCCTTCCCTTTTGGTAACTAGTATTTTATTCTTGCCGTCTTTACTTTGATTTTCTTTTGATTGTTTCTTCATTTGTTTTATCTATCTGCCACGTGTGAGTAAAATCATACAGTTGTCTTTCTCCATCTAACTTACTTCATTTTTTTTAATACCTTCTAGTCCATTCATGTTGCATAACATTCATCTTAATGAATCTTGTTTTGTAGGTATCGCAGAACCCATTCACATCACAGTAGACTATTAAATATCTACATACTATCCTTATAAAATTTCTACATTACAATGTATGGTATTAATATATGTTCTTAGTAGAATAGTATAATTGGGTTTGTTAAATTGCATTAATTTTGTGGACAGATAATTACGGTTAATTTAAAAATTGCGTAACCTTCTTAGTTATAAATTATTCTTTTCACCTCAGTGTGCTCTCTTTAAATATTAAAAGAAGTAATATTTGCCAGCCATTTTAATATATACATAGGGCATACAGGAATCTGGGTAAAGGAAGTAGTGGGAATATGTTATAATCATGGACAATTAATATGGGCCAGGCTTACTAAAATTATCCAATGGGAAGAAAATGCTTACATCCTCTTGAATACTTTGGTTAATCTCAATATATTTGTCTTTTCAGCAACTAAAACTCTAAATTCTTTTCTAGTTAGTAGTGAGACAGGAAAAGATGCTCGGCGTTTCTCTGCTGTCTGTACAAATGTATCTATAGCTTCCTAATTCTGTGATCTTAACAGAATACCTTGTATATATCTGGCACCTGGGGGATCTTTCCGTTAGTGTCTGCTGCAGTTGGTGGTTTAGTGGCTTCTCTCTTTCATCCTGTCTCACCTGCTAAAACTAACTCAACCTAAGAAGACATAGAATTTGTCCCCAAAGTAACCAATAAACTCATTATGATACATTAAAATGGTAAATCACACACCTATTTGTACCACCAACAGATGTTAAGACACCCAAATTAGGACAGAAATGGGGTGGCACTCACATTCTGGGAAGTCCCAACACTGGCTACTCCCTTGCCGAGAAATGGCCATAAATATTCCACCCAATCCTTGGTTAAAAACAACTCAAGGGCAAGAACAGGAAAAAATTCAGGGACTGTCTTGTCTATGGGGTAGTCTGCTTTCTGCATGTTTGACTAAATAAAATTTGCTTTTACTTCTAAGACTCACATCTTATTTCTCTCCTGTGAAACCCAAGAATGCTCACTTCTGATAAGGGGGTCTTGAACCCCCTGACATTTCCTAACTTGTCCTTATTGCAAAAATGGAAAGAGAATACTCTTAGTAAGTTTGTTTTTCAGTTTTTGCTGTTCCTGCTGTTTTAAAAAAGACATCGTAAAATGTTAGGTCTCAGTAATCTCATAATTGTACTATGATAAAATATTTATGTTTCTTATTCTTAATCTAACATAACAGTTTATTCAAATAATAGCAATTTATTCTGTGATTATCTCTGGATAAGTGAAATTATTGACAACAATATTATTTTACCTTATTTTATCCCTTCTGTAATGCCCTTATGTAGATCCAAATTTCTGAAATAATTTTCTTTGAAGAAACATTCCTTTAAGAATACCTTTTGAAAACATTTCTTGCAAGGCAAGACTACTTGCAACAAAATTCCTCCCTTTTTGTTTGTCTATTCAATTTTTCCCCTCTTTTGAATGATAATTTCACTGGATGTAGAATTATGGGTTGGTGGGTTTTAATATTTAAAGCACTTTAGATATTTCAACCCAACATCTTTCCTGCTTATTGAAGAGTAGTCTGATAATAACTTTTCCTTGTTTCTCCATTTTAAGAACTTTATTCTCTGGCTTCTTTCCATATTCTCTCCTTACTTTTGTGCAGTTTGAATATGATATGCCTGTGTGCAAATTTATACACACACACACACACACACACATATGTTTTTTTAATTTATTTATCTTGTTTGTCCTTTGAGCTTCTTAGACCTGGCATTTACCATTGTAATAATTACTTCAAATATCTCTTGTGACCCTTTCTTTCCTTTCTGGCTTTCTGGTATTCCTACTGCATGCATGTTATACCTTTTGTAATCATTCCACAATTTTTGAACAGTCCCATCTTTTTCACTTCGTATTTTAGCTTTGGAAGTTTCTCGCAACATATTTTCAAGCACGCTCTTTCTTTCCTCAGTCGTGTCCAGTCTGTTGCTGAGCCCTTCAAAGGCATTCTTCATTCTATTACAGTGCTTTTGAATTTTAGTATTTCCTTTTGATTCTTTCTCTGAGTTTTTAATCCCTGCTTACATTACCCACCTGTTACTGCATGTTACTTTATTTTATAAAAATCCTTATATTGATCACACTTAATTCCTGGTCTAATCATTCCAAAATCTCCATCATAGTATTGACAACCTTGAGTCTGAACCCCTAGACCACCAAGGAGGCCCCCAGAATCTCTACCATAACTGAATCTGGTTCTTGTATTCTCCCTTTTAGCTCCCTGGCTGGGGATGGACTCATGCCCCAGTGGCTGGATAGCTTGATAGTGCTGAGACTTTAACCCCTGTGCCACCAGGGAGGCCCTGAAAACTACAATGTTCTGTCTCTGTCTGTATGGTACTCCACTATTTGAGGCAGTAAATTGCCCTGTGACCTCAGTTCTCTGCTAGGCCTAAGAAAGTTGTTGGTTTTCCATTTGTTTGACTCTTACTTGTTTTGAAGACAGATATGAGACTTATTCTGTAGCACTGGACAACAAAATAGCAGTATTGTAATGGGTTAATGGGAAGAAATGGACATTCTGGTATGAACTACTTGCATTACCTGGTATGGGGCATAATGTCATTTGAAAGTGAAGTTGGATTAGTTGTAAGTATGTTTTGCAAATTTTAAAACTCACTAAGAATAAAGTATAACTGATATGCTAAGACCGGAGAGAAAATAGAACCATAGAATACTCAGTTATAACTGAAGCAGAAAAATGGAAGGAAAAAAGGAACCAAGGACAATGAGTAAAATCTAAATGTATCAATAATCACTTTAAAAGTGAATGGATGACTGTTAGAATGGATAAAAAACAAAATTCAGCTGTGTGTTTTCTACAGGGAACTCATTTGCAATATAAAGGCTCAGATTAAAAGTGAAGGGATAGAGAAAGGTATCTTGCTAACATTAACGAAAAGAAATCTGGACTTATTAATTTCAGACAAAACAGACCTCAGAATTTGACTATGTTTCCTGTAATTCAATTAGGAAATAATGCATAGGTAATGCATAAAAATCCCTGTATATCGTATGAAGATGACATAATAATATTCTATTTATATTGCAAGATAAAGAAGAAATAGGGGAACTAATAGATAAAAAGAGTTTGTAATTACACTGGCAAGTTCACTTTGAAAGTTCAATAGACCACACACTTTTCTTCAAGGTATATATTTATGTACTTTTCTCTATGAATGTCCTACTTCGATAAAAAGTTAAAAAAAAGAAAGACATAGAGATAGATCAACCTAAAACAATATATGGATACTGATTCCAATAAAGTTTTTTAGCCTTTTTTTTTTGCAGTTTACAAAATGTCATATTTGACTGAAATATGGAATTATTAATGTTTTATGAGTAATTATAGTAGTTATTTTTAATCCTTAAAAGTAGAGGAAAATTATCAATGGAGGCAATGAAATGTTACCTGGGGTTAACTTTAAAATAATCCAGTGTCGAAGGAAGTAATGAGAAAAAATTTGTCATGTGGTGATACTACTGAAACTGAGTGATGGATATATTGGGATTCATTGCATTTTTCTTTTTTCATATGTGTTTAAGTTTTCTTTAATGCCATTAAAATCACAAAGTTAAATGGATAGTTTACCATTTCTCATGTTAATTTTTCACCTGTACTCTTATAGTTTTCCTTATCTTCCAGTCATTTGGAGAAAAGGAACCTGTTAGAAAATTTTCATTACTCTATTTAGACACAGGATGGCACTCTTTGAATAAGTAATTAGTGAAAGTCCAGTTTGCACGGAATAAATTCTTTTCCTTTACAGAGCTGCTACTTCCTAGGTCAGTTTGTCTTAGTTGTAAGAACTTCTCAGGTAGCTCATGTAAATGATTACTACCTAACATTAGTTTTCTGTGTTGACTGTATCTGCTACCACTTCTTGAAAAAAAAAAGGATAAAATTCACAACTATTTAAAGGTGGTTTTATGCAAAAACAGCTGTGCCAGTTCTTATTTTGATGTTTAAAACTATTGCTAATTAGCCATCTCATGTATTTTAATGCCTCTATCTATATCCCCTTATAAAAATCATCGCTCTTTGAATCTGCCAATGGCCAACCACAGTTCCTATTTCTAAGTTTTAAATGGCATTGAGCCAAGTACTACTGATTAAGGTCAAGATGAGAACTATTGACTGTGGACAGATGCTTTGCTCTTTCAATCCTCAAAAAGAATGGAAATAACTGTATTCTTGGACGTTCTCAGTCTGATTCATGCCTTTTTTTAGCCAACTATTCATGTATTCACCAGAAGAATTACACCTACTACCTCCGGTGTAGGAAGGAAAAAAAAACAACTCCTTTCCCCCCCCCAAAAAAAAAACCCCAAAAACAAAAAAACAAATGAGCAATAATGTTAGCAGAAGCTTGAAATTTAAGAGCCGGTATTCAGAAAAATCTTCCCCACCCCCCTCCCTCCGGTCCAATTCCCCTTTCTGGTTTTGGCCATCGGAAATTGATTTGGCATTAACTAAGGACTGGAATTTCAAGGCGTCAATCCCTTTTGCCGGCGCCCCCCACCCCCCCTAACCTCGGAAACTCTTAAATTTCTCCCTACCCTACACTCAACGGTAGAGACAGATAAATGATGCAGCAGATTACACTGCTGAAAGGCAACATTTGTCCTGAGCTATTTTCACATTTTTTTTCTGTTTCCGATTTGTATGCCAGACTGTTTGCTTGCTTAGGACATGGAAAACATATTTGGGCATTACCCCCACAGTTTAATGCCAGTGACTTTCTCCCAGCAAATGAAAGTGAAAGTGCTACTTTGTAGCAGCGTTTTACCTTAAAGTATGAACTGGGAGCTAGTGTGTCTGGGGGAGGTGGGCGGCGGGAGGGTGGGATAGGGAAGCTTGCAGAACCAGTTTTGAGTTTTTGTTTATCTTGACATCGCAGCAGGGTGCCAGTCCCCTCTTCCCCTTTTTGGGAGGTCAGACTGCAGATTTATTTTCATTTGTACAGTCATTAAGGTTTCATTCAATGTACCGACTTAAAAAAAAACACATCACAACTCTCCACTTGTAGCTTTCCCCGGATGCACTTTAAAACACCATCCAGTCTCACCCTCATCTGGAAATAATGCAAGCTTCTCTTTCTTCCCCCACTGCCTCCTCCCCCACTTTTTTTTTTTTTAAAGCCCCACATAACCTGAAGTCGATAATAAGATGGAAAATGTGCTGGTCTTAGTTTACATTAGTCTACTCTCTTTTGGTGACAATCTTGTTGAGGTATATTTAAAAAGCACAAGGCATTTTGTGCACATGCAGTCAGCTAGCTACCGAATCTTGAAATCTGCCAGTGATGTAAATTTGGTATTAGTTTCCCAACGACATTGTTTATATGCAACTTTCACAGTTTTTTGTTGTTGTTATGTGGACTTAAAAAAATACACAGAGAGTGACACCAGAGATCTTAATAATGACATTAGTTCGTCCAAAGTCATTCATCCTCTCTCCCTCCCCCTTCCTTTCCCCAAGAAAAAACTAATCACTAACCAGGCTAGAATTTCTAAAAGAAGTTAGAAGAGAAGGAAAAGAGGCGGAGTGGGATAGGGGATTGAGGTTAGGAGGGCCAGAATTTCTCATTCACAGGGTGGAAAAGTTGACATTGTCTAAGCCCTTCTGAAAAGCTGGTAGTTGGTTTCCCCGATTGTACCTCTACCTCCCCTCCCCCTCCACGTGACGACCCAGGACACATGCGCACCCGACGCAGCAGCCCCGCACATCTGCAGACTGACGTCAGTGTGCTTTGCCTCCCTCCGAGGAAAAGCTGCCAAAATTTTCTCCTGCTGCAATTCAAGTTGGCTGGGGGCCGTAGTGAGATCTAGGGCTACTTCAACAAAACTTTGCTGCCCTTCCTGCTCCTCTTGTCTTCTTTTCTCCTGATACCTTTTGATGCTCTTCACATGTTATTTGCATAGCAAAGGCACTAAGCTGTTCAGGAAGAGAGGGCACCACTTCCACCCCCAATAAGTCTTTTTTCCCCTTCCTTCCTTTCTTTTTTTCCCTTTCCTTTTTTTTTTGAAGGGGGGGGCGGGAGAGAAAGGGGGTTTGCAAAGGCAGCATCTGAGGATGATAGCCTAGATGTATTGAAGGCATCTTTTTTTCTGCCAAATCTGAACGTTCGTTCTTTAAAGCCGGGGTTAGCCAGACTATAGGGTTTTATTCTGGCTGCAGAATAACTCACTGCTGTGTCTTTGCAAAGGGGATAGAAAAAGAGAGAGAGAGAGAGGAGAGGGAGTACGTGAGTCGTCCAGTGCAATCTCTATTGTTTGAAACTTACTTTTTAAATCAGAATTTGAAGATGAAAACGGTAAGGAAGTCTTCACAATATTCAATGAAACCATTTTTTAAAAATTAAAACTTGTGCTTTGCTTGTCTTCCGAATAACGGGTAGAAAACTTTTTTTCCTCTGTGTGTGTCTGTGCGTGTGTATGTGTCTGTGTGCGTGTGTGTGAGTGTGTGTGTGTGTGTGTGTGTGTGTGTGTGTGTTTTAATGGCATTGAGTGAGCTTGACTGAACTCATTTTACAGATAGAAATCTTTTTAACTCCAGCCTAGTTGGGGGTTGGAGAATTCTGGGTCTTGCAAGAATTTTATGATGCAAAAAAAAAAAAAAAAAAAAAAACCAAAAAACCAAAACCGTTTATTATATGAATCGACATGTTTTATGAAATATGACTTGATAATGATTCTTGTGGTGTTTTAACTAATCACCAAATAATAATCAGGGAAGTAATAATGATGTGTATTTTAAAATGATTTCCAGTTTTCTTACAGCAAAACCTTTTGAATTTTATAGTTTTATGTCAGTGTCTTAGGTAGTCAGACAAGTGCATGTTTTATGTTTGGGCTCAGAGGGCAGAATTAATGTGCTAGCTCTAGCCCCCATGCTCTAGGATATGTTAAGCTCTTAATAGGCTAATCAAAGAGATGGAAGCGTGTGTTTTTGATTTACTTTTGGCCACTTGGGACGTGCTGGACTCATAACCCTCTGGAGCCTTCAGTATCGGGGTCTGTCTGTATATATGGTATATGAATTCAAAGTTCAGTGTTTTGGTGGGGGGGAATTGAGTGCTGGAGAGGTTACTGGAAAACTGCCTTCTGATAATGTATACTACAGTGCCTGTCTAGGGTAATTTCTTTCCTTGTACTAGAGGCAAAGAGAGCAAGAGAGTGAGAAAGCGCTCTGAGAGGGAACAAGAGTGAGTTTCTTACTCTTGTTTTTATTTGAGCTGCCGGTGCAACTCGTTTGGGCCAAATGCCAACTGTCTGGGTCACACGCGTTTTATCCAAATAGATTTAGCGCTGCTGTCTGGAAATGGGCTGCTGAATGTTAACTTTAGGATCAACTCAACCAGGGCAGCTCAGACTGTTACCCTCTGTCTGGGTGATGTGGGTTGGGGGTTGAAGGGGGGAGTCGGGGCTTGGGGTGTGCAGAGCAAGGGAGGAAAGGGGAAACTGAACCATTGCTTGGAACTTAAAAAAAAAAAAAGACACTGGAGTGTGATTTTTAACATATACTTTTATGTTCAAATGTCTTGGACTAATTTCCTTTTTCTTTCTTTAGCTTATGTTGATTAGACTAGAACTTAGATGTGGGGATGACAGTTCTCAAAATTCATGATAGGGAAAGAAATAAAACATTAAACTGTATATATTTAAAATAAATTGAGAAAATTATTTTGGAGATAATTGTTTTCCTGTGTTTCACCAAAATGGCGAGCTGCAGTTCTGGTTTACATTAATTTTTTTGTCTAAATGTGATTCTTGATGTTTGGGACTTCTGAAGAATAGCTTATGGAGGGAAATAAATTGACTTCTAGCCAATCAATTTCATTCATCTACCATAAATGGCAGCAAATGAAATCTATGTTGTGATCACTTTTGTGATTCTCAAGGGGCAAATTCTCTGACTTCAAGACCTGATATATTTTAATGCTCTCTTTTATGTTTTAGCCAATACATGTGAGATTATTTTCTACTTGTGTCTATATTCACCAGTTCCTCTTCATTTCCTTAGCAACCACTATTATACACTAGTATTTTAGGATGACTACTGTGCTAAGTCTTACACTGTGTCTGAATTGTGAGAGAATAGACTTAACACATTAAGGTAGTTAATAAAACATTGTCAGGAATATTTGGAGGGGTGGAAGAAGGTGAAAGAGGTAGATAATTCTCATGGTCCTACTAAAAGACGTCATTGTCAATATTTTGGACTAACCTCAAGAGACAAAGACATTTCTGTTTTTCAGGAGAGAAGTTACAATACAGATAATGAATGTATATTTAACATATCATCTATAAAAAACAATTTAGGACTGTATAATTTAGTGTTTGATTTTTATAGATTGATGTTTTGCATTTTTAGTTTTCTTGATAGTTAAATTTTTACTATGTTTACTGATACCTTCCCTTGGAAAACAATTTCATAAAGTTTATTATGATCTGTTAACCTTTGTACTTAGTGCGTAGTGATGTCCTTAGCTTATAGTAGGTGATAATAAATATTTGTTGAGAGAGTAGATGAAAGATGGAATGACAAGTAATTTTCACATATAAAATTAAGTACCTATAGGGAGCATAGTATTGTTGCTTCTACTGAAAGACCAAATCAGCCTTAAAATAAATAACTAGAGTTAAAATGGATGAAAGAACTTGAGAAGGATGTTATACAGGCTCTTAGCTCCATAATAATAGTTCAGAGGAGGAAATTATGACCTTGCTTACTGAGATCACTTGAGTGGGAAGTAAAGATGATAGAGGAAAAAGACAAGTAAGTGCCCTTCTGCCAGGGCATACTGCTGAGGGAAACACTGTAGTACAGTTGTCTGATCTTATTTCTGTATAGCTATGTAGCTTTGATCCATGCAAGCAGGTAAATGATCCTTTAGCTTTACTGGCTAGTGCATCTTTGTTAGGGAAAAGAAGTATGTGTGAAATCAAAGTAAAATGGAAGTTTTAATTATTCTGTTCTCAAATTTAAAATAGTTGTAAGCCCAGTTATCATGACCTAAATTCCTTACTATTTGCTCTAAAAGATAAGACAGCCTAGTTGATTGATTCTGTCATCCAACTATTCTACATTTTGGGGGGAGTAGAAAGAACACGAAACTTTTCACTTTGAAAAGTGATGAGTAAGATAATGAATGGGGGGGCCCCAATGTTTATTTAGTCATTAAAGTGAAGTGTGCAGACACTTTTATATTTTGTGTAATCCTATTTAATCTCTCTACAGGTCTCTGTGAGGTAGATATTATCACGGTTTTATAGATGAAGAAACATCCAAATAGGTTAAGTAACTTGGCGTGGAGCCAGGACTCAAAGCCTTTATGCTTTCTACAATGTAATAATGCTACTACTATATACTGCAAAGAGTTAGTGCATTGTGATTTCTGGGCAATTATGTAATATTTTAACTTTAGTCTCAATTTTGGAAACTGTATCTGGAAAAGTCAGTGCCTATACATTTGTTTGAGAGGTCCAGATTTCTTTCCAGTCAATGTCAGAACGTGGTTAGCCCATTCATTTTCATTGTGTAGGTGACAAATACTGGTTAGATGTTAGCTGTGGATTATAGTTGAACTTGATTCAATTCATTTTCTTAACGTTAAGTTTCTTCACTGAAAGAAAGGGTTGAAAAAAAAAGTAGAGAGTGAGGGAAGGAGAGGGAAAGGGGAAAGGAAGCCAAATTTTTTGAGTGCCCATGTGCCAGATACTGTAGCTTGTGGTAGAACTCAGACTATAGCTCTGTTTTGTTTAACTTCAAAGCTTCTGTTCTTTCTACTGTGCACCACTGCTCTTTTTACTACAAGTCCTTAAATCAAATGTTAGTTTGCTTCTGGCCAAGTAGTTCCATATTACTTTATTCTTGAAATCTACTGGCTTGGTTAATGTGGGTGTTTACAGGACAGTGCTAATAATGTTAAGAGTGGAGTTTACAGGGGAAGGTCAGGACGTTTCTCTATGGGGAAAAAAATTGTTCCCTCAACCCAGCCAACTATATTGTGAGTTTGTCATTAGTTTCAGAGCCCAGGAAAAAAGAGGAAAAAAAAAAAAAAAGATCATTGATTCAGTATAAACCTGTCACCACTGCAGAAAATTAATTCAAATGTGTTAACTATATTTTCTTCTTTAAAAGGAGATTAATTTGGAGGATATGAGAGACTCATTTAATGTAAGATACTATTGTGCAAACCACTCAAGTGATCTGAAAAAAAATAAAGTGAAAAGTGAGTGTTGTTCATGAAGCAACAATTATACCTTACTATCTCATGGGAAGGTTTGGAGTAGGAAGACAGTATATAAGTATTTGGAAATAAAGGTAACTGAATTCTTTTCATTACTTTTATTGACTAATAGTGTGACTTAATCTCTTTATAGATTTTTGTCTGAGAAAGGGTATATAGTGCCTGCTATCTGGTCTAAATCATTTTAGAAGTAATTTTGAGATGAAACAATTACTGTGTATAAAGTTGCTTGAACTGTTCACACAAATTAACTTATACTATTCATAAATATCTTATAGGACGTGGGAAGTTGGTGATAATAGAAAGAATGTATGTAGATTTTGGAGTTGGATAGTCTTGTGTATTACTCTGAGCTTTGTTTTCTAGCTATCTGACTACTAAGAGCTTCAACTTCTTTATCTAAATTGGCAGCTACATTAGTTATCAAATGCTTCAAAAAAAAGTTTCACCATAAATTTAGTTGTTTAAAATGACATATATTTTAAAAAAACCTCGCAATATCGTGGTTCAAGAGTCTGGGTATGACTGTTGTCAGAGTGCTGGCTAGGATTGGGATCCCCACCGAAAGCTTGAATGGTGGGGTGGGGGATCCACTTCTAAGCTCATATGGTAGGGGCAAGAATTCAGTTTCTTGCAGGCTGTTGCATTGAGGGACCTCAGTTACTTGCTAGTGGTTATTTGGAAGTTGCTTTTCAATTCCTTGCCATGTATGTGTCTCGTGTGGAAGCTTACTTAATCAAACTCAACAATGGAGAGTGTCTACTAGTAAGATAGAAGTCAAAATCTTTTGTAATCTAATCATGGAAGTGACATCCCCTCAAGGTTGAGGCATTCTATTGGCTAACATCAAATTAATCAGGGGAAGGGGATTACATAAGGATGTGAATATCAAGAGGCAGGATCACTGCGACCATCTTAGAATCGTCATGAAAAGGGACAATAATACCTACTTTACAAGATTGTTATGGATATTAAGAGAAGTAACTTGTAAAGTTCTCTTTATTTTTGGTCTCACTTTAAACTACCTTCCAATTATTAACTGTTAAGTCTCCTGCATGGAAACAAAACTTCTATTACTACTAATATTATTTTCTATTTTTGCCATCTAGACTTTGTGGGCTTTATTTTTAATTGGTGATGATTGCTCCCAGGAATCTGACTTGTGAAATTCTGTTCATCTTTTAGGCCCATCTTGAATGTTACTTTTTTCATAAACTTTCCCTGACCCATCTGTCTCTGATTCAGACGTCATCTCCCTTATCTGATCTCCTATAACAACTTTCATAACTGTATAATGGCCTATGTCAATCTGCCTTAAATTTTTTCTTTGTTACTTAGATTATATACTCCCAAAAGACAAAGGTTAAGCCTAATCTTTTGTTTTCCCATATTGTTAAATCATCATTTATAACATGTACTAAGACAATTGTTGATTAATGAATTAGATTTTTAGAACTATGAAGTTAAGTAACTTGTAGAGATAGATGTCAGCATTTTTAAATGGTTTTGGTTTTTTTTTAAGATTTATTTTTTATTTATTTATGCATACAAAGCTGGGGTATGGGGGTAGTGAGGGGGTGTGAGAGGATTCACCAGAGACAGGGTGGGGAGCAGAACAGGCGGATCTACTGAAATACACTGCTGAGTGAGCAGCAGGTGAGACAGGAGAGGTCTGATGCACCATGTGAGTTAGTTCTCTGAGATCCAGGGATTGAATTTGTGCTGCAGTGGCTGCTGATAGCTTCACAGATTTGAGACTTAACCCCTTGTGCCTCCAAGGAGGCCAGGTTGTGGTTGTTTTATATGTTGTAATAACCAATATTTTTAGCACCATAATGAATGAAATATTCTGTATTAATTAATTTTCAAATCAACTACAAATATCCTTTATTATGTCCAAGTGATTTTATTTTAATCACTATGCTTACATCTTTTTTTTGACTAACAAATGTAAATGCTGATAATTCCATCTTTAGGGATTTGGAATGAAAATCTAATATCTTTTGTGTAGCTCTCTATTTTACATTAGGATATTAAAAGTGATTTAACACTTTATCCTTGACTCAGGCATAATTTTTTAAAAAGATTTTATTTATTTATGCATATAATAGCTGGGGTATAGGCCAGAGGTTTGGGGTGGTGAGAGGATTTACCAGACAGAGAGTAGGGAGCAGAACAGGCGGGTTGACTGAAATACACTGCTGAGGAGAGCAGCGGGCAAGACAGGAGAGGTCTGCTGGGCCATGTGGGTTTGCTCCCTGGCTGGGGATGGTACTGCCAATAGCTTCATAGTTTTGAAACTTAATCCATTGTGCCACTGGGGAGGCCCACAAGCATAATATTTTTACCATCAGATATTGAGCTATAACACACTCATATACACAATAGAAACTGCTAAATTATGAGACACTGTTTGCCTCTCCCACAAACCGTATTACTTTAGAGTTCTAAAGCTCCTTGTTAATTTCCTTCCTTTTTTTTTCACTTTTGTGCTGTTAGTAATCTCCTTTTTAATCTTCTTGTTATTTTCTTTTTCTAAAGTGTAGTGTGTTGGGAAATCGGGTATCCAAATTTCCAACTGTTCTGCATAAAATAAGAATTTATGAACGCTGAGTGAAGTTATAAGCAGAAAGAACAATACCTAAGATAAGAGTTGAAATCTTTTATGATATTTGAAATAAGTTAAAAAAAATTCCTTTCAGGAAATGAACTTTTTTCCAGCTACATTCTGGAGAGTTGAAATTATCTCATATTTGTTGCCTTATATCATATGCAACATGTCCAGATAAAGTCAATGGTTACAATAACTATGGTTCAACTTTTTAGAAATTTTGTTTGTGCTACTGTCTGCTCACAGGCAGCTGCTAAATTTAACTGCACTTGTGGATCTACTCTATGAAAAAATGATAGATGCCTCATAAAGGAACAAATCAATGTCTGGATATGAGTTACTAAAAATATGTTACAAAAAATCAACTTTGTGAAGTCAGTTTTCTTTCTTTTTTTTTTTTTTAATCAGAAGGAGGTTAGTCCGAATACCCATGCATTGTTATCTTCGAAGTTAAAAAAAATAGTAATTTTTATGATTCCTCTTCAGATTCCTTCTTTGATTAAATAGCTTTGGCATCCTGCTATAACCATTTAGGTTTCTAATTCTGTGTTTAGTCTTGTGAATGTTTATTTAGACTATAAAAAAACTGCAGTGGTCTAATTTGACTATAGTAAGTTATTTTATAGTATATGTCTATTGGCAAGCATTCAACAATATAGATCTGTCCATCAGGATATTTTTCAGTTGACTTAAATTTTTTTGTTTTTGTTTTTCTAGGTTAAAAAATGGCCATACTTTAGTAGCTAATCAACTTAATACTTTGCTTGTGAAAATTTTACCATCATTATTTTTTTCATTTTGGATTGAGAAAATGAATCCAGTTTTAGAAGAAAGTATGGGATGTTGGAAAAAACTACCTGTTAAACAGTGGAACATCTAACAACTAATTTGCAAGAAGTTTTAAAGAAATAAATTGTTATGCTTCGATTTTGGTATGGTACTGACTCTCTAACACATAGGTAGCCCTCCAAAAAAATCAAACAGTTTTCTAAATTATGGAAATTTTGTGGAAGACGGTGACCTGGATTTTGAGCCTCATCATGGCTTCAGCGGAATTTCATAGTGACCACAGGCTTTCATACAGTTCTCAAGGTAGGGTTCCTGCTTTTGAAACTGACAAAATATTGCTCTTAACATGACAAGAAAATATTCTGAATATTTAGTTTGGGTGGACTCTTTCTTGGGATAGGTAGTGACAGGAGTAGAGGTAGGTGTACTCTGTCAATTCAGTTTCATAACTGTTAAGGGCCTTAAGAGTCTGTTTACCTTTTCTTACTGGTGTTAATAACCAGAGGATTTTAGAGTTGATTGTTCTTTCTCAGAAGATGATAAATTCAGGCATCTTCTCCTGAATCCTAAACCTTAAGAGACTCATTCATTTCTAGGCTTTTACAGCCAAGATCATGTTCAGAAGGAATCTAAAGGTTTATATTGTAAAAGCTCAAGAAATCAGGCAAATTCTGAGACAAGACTATTCTAATATGAAACTTTAGTAAAAAAATCTTTTCCAAGCTTAGGAATTTGTTTTAAGGACAGAACCTAGATAAAAGTGTAACTTATAAACCCATACTTTTCCAATTCTAATTTATAGGTCTCTGTAATTTCAGTTCATAGCATTCTGAGATTTTAACTTCATATCACAGAAGATCATAGAAAATATCTTAACAGAGGCCCCCCAAATGTCATTTTGTTTTCCATGGACCAGTTCAGTTGTTATAGAATGATTGAAAGGCATACATTTTGGATTCTCCTCCCATGAATATATAGAAAAATAACAATTTTTTGTCTGATGAGCCAGATTTTGGAGATTATTATATATTGGTGTACATGTATAAGTCCAGTATATACAAAATGTGGCTCTCAAAGTGGATCAACAAAGACAGAGCATTTAGTATGAACTTTTATTTATAAGAAATGAAATCAATACTGTCTTTCAATTTATTTCCAATTAGCTATGGTTTCATGGGAGTTTCATTTCTAGGTAAACTCCATTTATAGATAGTGGAGTATTTGGTTTCCCTTAATGCTAAACTTAGTTAAAAGAAGGTATGGTTAAGAAGAAAAATCGTTAATATTTAATAAATCTAAATGAAGAAAATATATTTAATTTTCTGTTTTTTTGCCAATATGTTGGTTTCTAACTGCTTTATTGAGATATAACACATTTGAAGAGTACAATTCCGCATTTTTCAGCATGCTCATAAGAGTTGTACATCTCTCACCCCAATGAATTTTAGAACATTTTTACGATGCAAAAAAAATCTTGTACCCATTATCAGTTACCCCAGATTCCATTGAAATCACCTTTACTCCCAGCCCGAGGCAACTATAATCTGCATCTGTCTCCAGACATTTGCCTATTCTGGATATTTCATGTAAATGGAATCATATGCTATGTGATCATTTATGACTGTCTCCTGTCACTTAGCATAATGTCCTCATAATGTTAGATAGATAGTGAACTTTGATTTTGAAAGCAATTTATGAAGATTTATTCACATGGTAGAATGTGTCAGTACTCCTTTTCTTATTGCAGAATATCCCACTTTGTCAGTATACCACATTTTACTTATTTGATTATCAGTTGATGGACATTTAGATTATTTCCCCCTTTTTACTATTATGAATAATGTCTCTGTGAACACTTTTGTGTGGATATGTGATTTCATTTCTCCTGGATACATACCTACGAGTGGAATTGCTTGGTTAGATGCCAGTTCCATGTTTAACCTTTTGAGGAACTGCCAGACTTTTTACCAAAGTGGCTGCAGTGTTTTACATTCTAACTGATGATTTAAAAAAGAATATTTTTAAGGCTATAGAGATTCTATATAGATTCTTTTGGAAAACTTTCACAAACAGGTTTTATCTCTATTAAACTATTTTTTTTTACATATGTATACTTTTCAGCTTTTTATTTCAATATAAAATATTCATTTTTCTATAGAATTTTGCTATTAGAATCCATTTTTTAAAATTAAATTTAAAAAGTAAGCCTTTCAAAATAATTTTAATGTATTTTGATCAATTCTAATTAATCATTTAGAACTTAATTCATATTTAGATTGTAAACTTTTATGCTTTGATTTTATTTAATATAACTTTTTGTCAATACCTCACATATAATGTTGCATAGTTTTAATTGATATTATTGTCATTTATGCTGCTACTTCTTTGTTCTGTTAAATTTTCTTTTCTTCCATGTGTTTTTTCTGGATTCTCTGCCTTGTGATTACAAAGAGGAATTCCTGACTTATCTAGAACACTACCAGCTAACTATTCCAATAAGGGTTGATCAAAATGGAGCTTTTCTCAGCTTTACTGTGAAAAATGATAAACACTCCAGGAGAAGACGGAGTATGGACCCTATTGATCCACAGCAGGCAGTATCTAAGTTATTTTTTAAACTTTCAGCCTATGGCAAGCACTTTCACCTAAACTTGACTCTCAACACAGATTTTGTGTCCAAACATTTTACAGTAGAATATTGGGGGAAAGATGGACCCCAGTGGAAACATGATTTTTTAGACAACTGTCATTACACAGGATACTTGCAAGATCAACGTAGTACAACTAAAGTGGCTTTAAGCAACTGTGTTGGGTTGGTAAGTAGATGTTATAATTTTAAATTTCTGATGGAGAAATAAATTCACAATGTAAACGTCTTTCCACAGATTAAAAAAATTATGTGTATATATAAATATATTGTTTAAGTAGGGGAGGTATCAGTTTTTGTTTCTGCTGCTTTTGCTTTTGGTAGTCTTTTTGATAGTGTTTGATTGACTTTTCAAAATAAGAACAGCTTTTAAAACCCTGTATTATTAGTAGAAGAATGACTGAAACTTCAGGTTTTCTTTTAGATTTTTCTTCTCAAATAAGGGATCTTTATGCATAAATAAAATTCAACCCTTTATGGAGAGTTTAAGGGTATGTATATCTGTAGGTTTCTACATTATGGCTAGAAACAATGATACAATTGCCTCTTTAAGTTTCTTTCTGTAGTATATTTCTCTGGTAGGTAGTAGTTTAAAATTACGTACAACCTATTTATAGTTGTACATTTTTTAAGCAAAATATTTTATACCAATATCTCTTTTAAAATGATTTTTAATAGTTACCTGAATATTGATAATAAAACTTATTGTAATTAGAATATGAATTAAAGGGTATAAGTATAGGTAGGCATTTGCATCCACTCTAGTCTAGTGGTAAATACACATGTCAAGGCTGCAAATAGCAATGGTTGTACAACAAAGCATATTCCTACATTTTCTCTACTGTTTATACCTTATGCAGGCTTTATCTGTGTAAGAGAGTGCAAATATTTTGAAGGTCAAGTCATATTTTCTTCCTTATTTTGTCACATATATGTATGTCCTCATTCATACTTCAGTATTAAAAAAACCCACATACTTAGAATCAGGTTTAAATAAATTCTAAATTTAAGAGGAATGTCAAGAACTACACAGTGTAGGAAAATTTTCATTAAGGTGTATATAATTGTTCAGAAAAGTTACATTATCTGTAACTTTTTGTAAGTCAAGATGATTACTTACATTTTAAGACTTGGGTTTAAGCCCTGGAAATATGCATGTTGCAAATATTTATCACCATTTTCTTTATCTGTAAGCAGAATTATGTTTAATATACAAAACAGATTTATTTTTTGGAATAAAAAGTTATCCACAATAAATGCTTTAAAATTTCTCGTATGTTAAAATACTTACTGTTAAAAATGATAGAAAAATAATCTTCTTAATCATTGACCAACCATTTAAATTTGGCATTTACCTTAATTATGCCATTGATAGTTTCAACCGGTTGGTGAAATGTACAAATTTGAAATTTAGAAAGAGACTGATTATGTTGTGAGATTTGAGGAAAGAGGAGTGATTGGATATGAAGATGAGTTAGAAAGTGTGGGAGATAATCAAGGTCTATCCATAGAATGTAGCACTGGGAGTGGAAAAAATAGAATCAATTTGAATCACATTTTGGTGATTTAGAGTATTTAGAGTATTAATCTTTTCTTTCCTGGCATCTAATAGAGCAGATAGTCAATCTTTAATAATATTTTAAAAATTGAAATACAATAAGATTGAATTGAGTCTGGGCTAAAGGAGAGAAAGTAATTGATGATGGATGAGATTTCTCTTTTGGAAGAGGATATTTATAAAATACTAGTTGAGAAAGGAAATGCCAGAGGATTGCTGGATTGGAGTGGAAAATGAACACAGTGGTTTTGTTATAGTAAATATGAGATGTGAAGAAATAAAGGCTCAAAATATCTTGTTTGGATATCTATCTATTGTTTGGATATCAAAATATCTATATTTGGAAAATATAACTTTGAAATTTAGAAAGAATTTAATCGAGAATAGGTAATTTGAGAGCCATTAATATGTGAATGTGAAATTGTGAAAGACGTTGAAAAATCAAGACTAGGAATAAGATTGAAAGAGCTCTTTTACACATAAGGGAATAGCA
Source organism: Scalopus aquaticus (assembly GCA_004024925.1). NCBI lineage: Eukaryota > Metazoa > Chordata > Mammalia > Eulipotyphla > Talpidae > Scalopus > Scalopus aquaticus. The sequence continues at coordinate 145,561 of PVIJ01002793.1, forward strand.
GAGTTTTATCTGTCTAGTCTTCTTCCTCACTGAAACTATTCTGCCTCTTGTTTGCTTTCCTTTATTTGTTAACACCTTTCTGTTTACAATGGTCTGCATGTTTGCCTACTAAAGTTACTATTTCCTTCTTGGCAATTAATAAGAAATTTATGAACAGGTATTTTGAGATTATGTAAATATTCTATTCCATATCATATTTTCATCATCTCTTTTTTATTCTTTTGTATCATGTTACATTTTTAATCAAATGGAATACTTGAGTTTTTAAAAAAAATTCTACTTTTCAAAGGCTGTCACTTTCAACTAATTCTATTTTTAATTGTTCTCTGTAAAATAGTTTTCAATGCAGAGATCATAAATGACTTCTAATCATATTTACTCACCCTTAATTTCATTGTTATAATCCTTGTCCTAGTCAAAGGACAAAGCTACTAGTGTTGTAGTCTATCAGTTCTTCAGAATAATCTCACGTTTTAGCTTACTTTGTATTCGAACCCTAGCTTTCTTAATTTAGGTTCTTTTTTTCTTTTTTTTTCTTTTTGGAGTCTGTAGTTACTTTTATTTTTTTTTTTTACCTGAGGAAAAAATTTCTTTGCCAAGTGATCAATATTACTCAGTTTCTTGTTACTTATAATTATTGCTTGGAATATGTTCCATTCTTCTTTGCAGGCATTTTACTTGAAGTCTATTGGTTAATTTCTTGAGCACTGCACATCTCTCATCTTGGGATTTAATTAGGTTAGTTCCACATCTTCCTTTTTCTGAGTTTATATCCTTATTTTGCTGGAGTATATCTTAAAATAATTACCTCATAAAAATATGACCAAGAAATAAAATTTCTGAGTCGTTGACTATTTGAAAGGTAACTTTATGTTGCCTTCATGTTTGGTTAATTTTATAGCTCCATTGGAATTCTAGGTTAAAAAATCATTTTTCTTTAATACCATGATTGGTAGAATTGAGTAAAGGAAATATGGAGGCATCACATTTATCTCTTTGATTTTAAACTTAGAAAAAGATTTCATAATTTAAAAAAATTATCATTGATTCACTTGGGATGGCACATAGAAGTCTGTTTCTTGTTCTTAAAATTTTTTCCTCGGTGGAAGTGATATGATCTTTTCTTTTTCCTTCCTGTTTTAATTATAAGAATATGACCTGCTATAGGTCTTCTTTTCTTATCCCTTACTTGATCTTTGATAGGTGCTTTCAATTAAAAGATCCCTTTTCAGTTTAGAGAAATTAAAAAAAAAATCCCTAATAATTTTTTCTCTTTGTCCCCTCACCCTTTCTGTAAATGATCCCATTTCTCTTCTCTCTTTTTTGTTCTAAATTCTGAGATTGCTCTGGTTTTGTCTTCAGTCAATTTAGAGTACTCATATTTCTGATTTTCAAGAGATCTTTTCTTTTTTTATTCCTTTTGTAATATTTTGATCTTATTTTATGACAATCTTTCTGAATATACCCTCTGGATATACTAAGTCTCCCTGAATAATATACTAAAGACTTATACCTAGTTAGAAAAGATCTGTGACACCATTAGACTTTATGACTCTAGTAATGTCCACAAGTGGCCTTTGTCCTCTTGTAGTATTTATTCACCTGTTCATCAAATACTAACAAGTACCTGTCATATTCCAGGCACTGTTCTGTTGTAGGTGCTAGGAGGGTAACAGTGAACAAAACAAAAATCCCTATCATATACCTTGAATTCTTGTGGAGGATATTCATAATAAGATGAATATACAAAAACCATACTATCTTGGGTAATGAGATATGTGAAGATGGAAAAAATATTGAGCAAAGACTTTAAGGGTAGTAAAGAAGGGAATTTTGACACCTGAGGTATAAAATTTCTGAGTGGCTATCTTCCAGCATGAGGGTCTGAACTAAAAGTATTTGAGCAACAGAAAAAAGATTACTATCACTAGAACTAAGTGAAAAGTGAGAGAGTAATGGAAGGTGAGGTTAGAAGAGAACTGGGGACCAGATGTTAGGTTTTGGAAGACACAGGATAGTAACCAGTGATGACTCCAAGCTTGAAGACTTAGCAACTAGAAGAAAACAGCAACCATCAGTTGATAAGAGAAAGACTCAGCCATTAACTGAGATAGAAAAGATATAGGAGGAGTAGGTTGGTGGGGCGGTGATATATGTTATAAACTCAGTTGGGGATATTAAACTTGAAATGTCATACAGGGTGTTAGATATGCAAGTCTTGAGTATGAGAAGGAGATATGAATTGTGGGATTATAAACTTGGGAGTGGAATGATCAATACATTTAGATAACATTTAAAGCCAGGAATTCATGTGGAACTGTTTAGGGAAGAGTATCGATAAAATGAAGTTCTAAGTATTGAATCTTTTGATGTTGCACTGGGTAAAGGAGGTCAGAAAGATGTGGAGGAGACAGGAAACGACAGAAGAGTAAGAAAGAAAGTTGAAGAAAAACTGAGCAAATATTCTAGAAGCAAGAGAAGGAAGTTTTTCAAAAGAAAACTGCTGCTGAGTCAAAATAAAAGTGGGGCTGGGAAGTGATCATTGATTTTTATCAATAAGCAGGTTATGGGTGACCTTAAGAAAAAAGAAGTTTTGGTGACATCCTGGTGGGCTTTGGAAGAGAGGCAAAAATCTGATGAAGTAGATTTGAGAAGGAATATGAGAAGTGAAAGGAGTATATAAACAACTATTTTAAGAACTGTTGGAGAAGCAAGGAAATGATCAGTTGTTGCTGAAGGCAGAAGTGGAGGTGAAAAGAGATTTTGTTTTGTTTGATAAAGATGGGAATGATTATGTAGAGAGAAGAAACCTTTCTTTACTGATGTCCAGGCTAAATGAAAAGGGATGTAATCATCTGCATTAAGTGGAATAATTGTCTTTACCTAGGGGAATAGATGGTTCATCTGTAAAAACAGGCATCAAAATAGATTATATGGACTTGAGATGCAAGTAGGTGAGTATTTGTGGCTGTCAAAGGTTATGTGATGTCTTTTGGAATGGAAGATGGAAAAATGAAGTGTTAAGGGATTCAAAACAGAGGAGAGAGTATGACATGTTTATTTAGGAAAGTGCAGTACTAAGTGAGTTTCAGAGAAACAGTGCAATTGCCATGCCTTGTGAAGAGCACATTTAATTTAATAGGGGTTGTGATTTAGTCAAATAAATTCAATGAAGTGAGAAACAGGGAAGGGGGTTGAAGGTGGAATTGAAGCAGTGCTAGGAAAGTAAGGACCTGATGAAGGTAAGGGACAATGAAAATGTTATTGGATCAGGGGGGCCTGGTGGGCACAAAAGGATCGATTCTTGGAGTTGGATCTAGAGGGCACAGCATTGGAAAAATAGAAGAATGGGATATTTGAAATTGAGTTTCTGGCAAGATTGCAAATATTGATAATGTTGAAGCTAGAGTTTGACTAACTTTTTAAGGTAAAGTGAAAGACAAGATATTTGATGGAAAGTCAAGGAATTGAGAGGGCAGAGATTGAAGAGCCCATCTGTGCTAATAGTTCTTAACACTTTGTGTGCCAGTGCCCTTTAAATTTACCATCCCTTGGGGCCGGCCATTTTCTGTGCCTCCGCATGAATGGTATAAGCATTCAAGAAAACACACACAACTCCTGAACTACTGGATATTAAAAAAACTGTAATATCTCTCATAAAGCACCTTACACTTCCACCAAAACAATGTGGAAAGCTTCTAGACTGAGTGCGATCAAAGAAATAGCTCCTAATAGTTCCAAATAAATCCACCGTGGCGTGAAAAACTGGAGACTAGATGAACACATAATACGTGAGCGGCCACCTGATACTCATGACAAAAACACGTACTAATACGTGAGTGGACCACAAAGTATTAACCTGGCATTCAAATCTGCCATGTGATAGGCATTCATAATATATTGGGTGAGTGAATAAATAAAGTCAGGAAAAACCCGCAGAGGATACAGGAATTATGATATAATGATTAATAGTTCAGGCTCCAATGCCTATTGAATGAGTTTGTTATATAACTTTGCTCAGTCTCAATTTTTCCTCTGTAAAATGGAACTGATGATAAAGGGTTAAGATTAAGTGAGATTATGTACGTAAACATCTTACAGAGCACATAACATAAAGTCTTCTGATTGCCCTTCCAGAGTCTTTCCATTCTTGAAATTAAATATTTTGTTTACTTACTAGACTTCCGACTTTTTACCCAACAAACTGAGTTTCTTGTGTGGAATTTTTTGATATCTTTCCACCCATTGTCTAGCTTGACGTGACTTTAGTACTCTACTCTTTCGGGCAGTCCTTTAGACCCCACTTGGTACACTTCCTTATTGCCAAAACTTCAAATTCATTACCTCTCTTCTCCAGGAACTGTGTTTAGTTTGCTGTCACATTGTTAATCTTTTGAAAAGTTATTCATGTTTAGGCCTTAGAGTTTGTTAAATGGCATGTTATGTTATTATTATTTTTTTTAATCAGCCTGAAATGGCTCTATTGTGGTTTCCCTATTTGCACTCCTGTTTTTCTTCTTTCTTTCTTGGCCTTCTAAAACAGCATGCATTCTGAATAAAATTCTGAATGAAATGTCCTTTTCTTTTTTTTTTTTTAAGTTTTTTTTTTATTGTTATTTATGTCTTTTACATTTTGTATTCCCCTTGGGCAGTCCACCACCAATTCACCCGTGATCCATCTCCATGGTCCCCTGTATTCTCCTCTCCTCCATTTTGTGCCCTTACCCTCCCCTCCCCCCCACGCCCCCCACCCCCGCTGAGTGTCTCTCTCCCACCCGGCCTCCCTATAGTCCAGTTATAAGTGAAACCATTCGACATTTTTCTTTTTCTTTCTAGCTTATTTCACTGAGTATGATTCCCTCTAATTCCATCCATGTCGCTGCAAATTGCATGTGTTTATCTTCTTTCCATGCTGAATAGTATTCCATTGTGTATATGTACCACATCTTCTTGATCCAATCATCTATTTTTGGACATCTGGGTTGCTTCCATACCTTTGCTATTGTGAATAGTGCCGCAATGAACATATGGGTG